>JAPYZR010001276.1:0-22687 GCA_030522945.1 Trichopria nigra | reverse complement strand
ACAATCACTGTTATGTAACTGTGCCAATTTTGAGGCGACATTTTAATGTAACTGTTACATAATTGTGACATAACTTCTGTGATTGTTTGCTGGGTATTGGTTTTGATATATACGTATAATTGCAAGTGTAATTGAATGGGTGAAATTCAAAAAACACCTTGTTTGAATTTAGAAATTCTTTATATTTATTTTGATTTGTATTTCTAATTTGTATAAGAATTGATAGACACAAAATCTGAATTCGGAACCAAACGATAAATCCATCTAGAAGCGATCACTGCAGATTTCAATATTTATCGCGCTACGAACCCTTAACTTCACTTCCGACAAATGGCCAGTTCAGACAGAAATCAGTATTAGCGACTCTTCAGATCTATGAACAAGATGACAGATCCATCCAAATGGTGAATCCATTATTTGTTAACAACTATAATTAATATAATAATCACATAGATTTTTATTTGCTAGAATGACCTTCCAATTCCAATAACTTCAGTTGATAATAATTTTAGGAGAGTCTTTTAAAATTAACCACCTACAAGACTTTTGATTTATGCGTCTGCAACCTGTTTTATGAGGAGTACCCACATTTGTGTCAGGCATGAGGAAACCGCAGAAAACCCATGCTGGCACCGCACAGATCAAATATTGATTATATCCGCAACAGCAAGTGACTATAATTCTTTCAATTTGCGCAGAATTGATAAAAAATTTATGAAATAGACGAACAACTATTTGACCATTAAAGTTTGTTACATTAGCGCCTATAGTTTAATACTGCTGTAACATTGTAATTAATACTATATATACATATAGACATTTATTACTTTAAAGTCTAAAAAATTGATGGATAAACAATTGTTCGCCCTCTAGATAAAGATTTTGCATCTTATGTATAGGAATCTCGTATTATATCCTTCATTGATGCCCAAGAAGTAATGAATTTTACATTATATACGTGTTGAATATTCGGAAGTAGCTTCACCTGCTGATATCAGTTCGTTCAGTTAATTTGTGCTGCGGAGATACGTGTCCGAAAGTTTAATCGCGTTTCAAGTCTCTATAAATTGGAGGGCATATACAGATAACAATTACCCCATGGTCAATCGTAACCTGATGATGTCTCGAACTTGCATGACGCGGTTTCGACCGCATCGGATACGTCTGTTTACAGTCGTTGAATAATATATATCTAGTCCATTATCTACGGAGGATTCCGCTGATTTTGTTAGCAGTAAATTAGATATCAGTTTTGTCAAAATAACTCCTTGTGATTTGAATTTCGTTATTGGTGCTATATCAATTCGTCATATGTATATATATATATATATATATATATATTAAATGTATTAATCCTGTAAAGATATGAACAATTTAAACACTTCATATAAGCGAATATATATATCAGTTTTATGTAATATCGACATTTTCGAAAGTATCTATCAAATTCATAAGACGGTCCTATCAAAAACCTGATTAACGAGTTATTCTTCTATTTTGGTCATGTATGATATAACCGTGTAATTTTACAATTCGATCAGTTTATAATATTTACGAAGACAAAAATTACACCTCAGGCATAATGATCCTCAATCACATTTAACGCGTCGCGACATATATCAACATAAGTTTATAAGTTTCATCATATTCTTTGCTGGTATTATCACTATCTACATAATTATTGTCATTAAATGATTCGCAAATATCATTTTTATCAGCATGGGCAGCGAATAATTTTAGACAGCAACTAGCTTGTATAACTATAGTAAAATTGGACAGAACTATTATACACAATAAGAAAATAGTTATATACATGTACAAAAATTTGTTTTTATATTATTGTACCCTACAATTAAATAAACAATACCTTTTTAATTCAATTTTTCGTATAGCTATAGCATGGTGACAGTTATTATCATGTAATTTTCAATTTGTTTTCAAGCGTAAAACGTTGAGTTAATTTCTATTTTCAAATTTCATAAAATTGATGAATTTGAAATGAAAAGTTTCGATATTTATGAATTGCATAATACAGTAGATTAATTGTGTGCGATCTGCAAATGGAATAAATGTAAATTATTTTTATTTTTGAAACTACATTTACAAATAGATTTGAAATGGAAAAATCGTTACGAATTCATTCGAATCTAGTGATTTCCTTTAAATGTATTATCAAGTACCAATTTCGCGTCATTTCTTATTTCCAGCAAAACATGAAAATCGAGGTCGAATTATTTTTCGCGGAATAACGAAATTTCTTCTTCGAAGAAATGTCATTGTCGAAATGTCATTGTTGAAGTTGAATTTTTTAAATCATTGCTAATTGTTATTTTCAGTTTTCTTAATTTTAAGTTAATGAAATTACGAAATGAATATAAATATTAATATGAAATAAGAAATTAAACGAAAAATATGATATTAATTAAAGTACGAATGAATTATAAATAACAACTTTTATGTTTTGCCGACTTGATTTTTGTTTTTTATTATTTTGCCTTTAAATAAATGGACAATGACAGTTTATTATAAAAATGGCAATTCTTAGATGGTAATTAAACGAGTTATTATAAATTCCTCTGTATCACATTCCGTTATGAAATGTGCACTTGAATTTTAATAATGACACGAAAGCATGTTTAAAAAAAGATTCATTCGTTTTTTAAACATTTATTAGGAAGGATTTGATTGTGTATGAATTGTAGATAAAATGTAAGTGGTCACATAATTATGTTAACGCAACGATTTTTAATAAGGGTAATATTCTGAAATTATCGAATATTTACTAAATGTTCAAATGCATGTTCTAGTGTCGAATTTAGTATATATAACTGAAGGCGTCTTCGTGATATATCCGACTATCGATCAGTTTCACTTTGCATAATAAATATAGAATCTGGAAGATTTATAGAACCTGTTATATTATAAAGTACACGTATCAATATTAAACTATTCTTATCATTTTTATTAATTAATTCAAGGACGAAGAACGGAATTACGATTAAGAATGTATTAGATAAACCAAAATAATGAAAAGTTAAAAGTATTACGATTTGTTTTGACCCTAAAATATTTTAATCTTAAATTGTAAATATAACATTTGTCATAATAAATTGATTATATTAAATCGTATTATTGCAAAATTACTTTAAAAATCTATGAGGCGGGGTGGTATATAGTTTATTACTTTAATATTAAGTGGTTTAAATAAATGCATATATATATATATATATATATATATTAATAATAATATGGTAACATTTGTATATAATAATAATAACCAATACAAATTTTGATCTATATTATAGAAAACGAATATACAATTATGACGTAATTCGCCTCTTTCGAAAATATTTTGTAAATTTAAATTTAATATGAAAATATTTGACATTTACTGTAAGATCCACATAAATAGTGTGGATTAATGAATAACCCGAAAGGACCATAAATTGGGTTTAAATATATACTCGAAGACTAAAATTTCATAATATTAATTGAAAATCAATATTATTCAATTATTCTATACAATCAGTGGAATTTTGCACTTCAAGATTAAATAAATGTTTTACCTTACGGCGAATATACCGTCAAGTCATATCCGCATATAAATCTATAGAACGTCGTGTAACAATATTGAATGAAATAACATTCCGTTTTGTCATATTGAATTTTACGCTATAGAAGTTTACGTACATTCTCTGATGGATTCGTAATTAAGTAAAGTGTGCAATAACTTGTCAGGAAGGAGAATAGGACAATTTCTCGTTTCTATATCTTAATTTCGCCACGATAATACGGGAATTTGAAAACAAAAAATTAAATTTAAAGCTTTGGAGTTTCATAAAGATTAAATCATCTTTAAAAAAATCGGACGCCATGTACGATCCAACATTTTGAATTTCGGAAATTTCCCATCATCCCGTAGGGACCAAAAAAAAGAGAATAATTTCACTTCATGACTTTGAAAGTTTACTTCGAGTTCAAAATGGTCGAGGTCATTAGCACCAAAGCCTAAACAAACATATTGCAACGTTCGAAGAAAACAGCTTCTGGTCGTTTCAACATTTCAGCTTCTGAAGGTCACGTTAGCAATTTACAAACTATCGTTTCGGACGTAAAATTTCCCGATCATTCGGAATCCGGTGTCAAAAATAGGTATTTCTTTAAAAAAAATTACTGTAACCTTCAAGTAACCTTGAAAATTAACTTCAAGGTCAAAACCAATAATGAGGAAAGATTAGGTCCCCTTCGTTCTGAACACCTTTTCTCTATAATACTAGTGCTTTTCGAAATATTTCGGGATGAGGGATTAAAATGGGACACCCTGTATATACATATATATGTTATAATTATAACTGGGAGCTTAGCCCAACTCCAGTGGCTTTTAATAATTAATAATATTAGTTGAATCGGCTGAATGAAGTGCAAAAACTTCATCGCACGATTCGGAAATCGGTATCGTAAGTGCCTCCCTCGTGGAAATTTCTAGATGGTTTTTATGCTCCTGGTGTCTCATGGTTCCGAAATCCTGTAAGTGATTCCAGTGTCTCATAGCGTGGTGGACCAATAAATGTGTGAATCGAAAAAATAAAGGAGCTTTAAAGTCCCGATCGTTACAAGGCAGGGAATATAACCTCTCAATGAACTCTAATGCACGATCGGATGGAAAATTAGTATTGAGGTTATGGTGTCGTTAGGTTTCCCATCAGTCTGTAAAATTACACGGCAAGTAACTGCCGTATCGCTTGTACGCAGCTAATTCGAGATCCCCGTCAATGTACTCCCTTGAAAGTGAGCCTAGTTAGAGGATCGCCATATTCTCCATTCGATGTTTGAATTATCGGACCGTGTAATAAATCGCATAACTCGACAGCAATCCACGAAATTGCGCGGTATACATCGCATAGAGAAAACGCGTAGGCCACTTTCTGATGTACTGTTACAGAGTACATGAGATTCATCAGTCGGAATCCGGTAGCAATAGAATCGCGATCAACGTTCAGCCGCTTTGATGCGGCTTATTGGCATTGCAAATGCATCAATGAACTCACAAGCACGGAACGGACGACAGATGATGCATGCGGCTCAAACGTAGAATCACTTAAGCTTCAGGTTTGTAAGCAGCGAAATGTAAGCATCTATACCCCACCTAATTGCATGCGAGCATCCCATCCCTATACATAGCGTCGAATGACTACGACACCGATATCGATTTCACATGCAAAGCGCGAACTGTTCCTTTCTGACACTTGAACTAACGAGCAATCGTTAATCAAACGACAACTGCGGATGGATGACGATGAGAAATGAAGTTTTCCAATTACTCCGCCACATATAAAAGCAATATTTATTATACAGCGTCGATGTTGGCACAATTGTCCGTATATACCTGTTGATCGTCAATGACTGAACAAATTAACGTTCGTTCGATACTCCAGTCTTGGCGTATCGTAAAAATATAAGTTAGGTCAATGAGTACTGAAGTTTATCATCCGAACCCTCGACCAACTTTTCTTTGTCTGGTTCAGTATATCAATAACTTGGTACGTCTAGGCGACAATGTGCGTTGAGATCCTTGGTTTGACTTCCTTTGTCCGTTATTATTATATTAATTTAGTTTGGAATCACGTGATGTATGTATATCTTTCAAACCAACCTGTAATCATAAACGGGGCCTTCCATATGAATTCTAACTCTTCCCATTCTAATGATAATTGCTCGATAACTTCGGAGCCTTGAACCATTATTCTCCAAATCGATGCACATGTATGGTTTGATGGGTGACAAACCGACCAAAAATTTCGGATTAGTTTTGAGCAATAGCCAGTATGAATGTATCTTACGCGACGAAGACTTTGTAAGCTGAACCGCTTATCTGAATTAGCCGTGGAAACTTGACAAAAGTATTGGTGACCAGGCTAATCCGAGGAAAAGCTGAGCCAAGACGTAGTCGTCGTGCTGGTATCGTCGTTCAAGTAGAAATAAGCGGAAAGAGAGTAGGAAAGCCACTTCATTGGCTTTATATAGAGAAACTGAAGCGTCTTTTTCGTCCCGATCGTGAACGTTTAACTGTCTGAATAACTTGGCCTAATTGGAGAGTATCCGACGACTCATCGGCAAATTAGATTTCGCGCTTGAAATACAATGCAAACCGAATTAAAATATTCTTTGTCTAAAGTTTAAACTTTCCCGTTATACAATCCTCAGTGTTAAAATGGTTTTTGTCGCAGTTTTAAATGATAGTTATCAACTTCAGTGATCGTTTTGTCAACAGCATATGATTATCATAGCGTCGACTATTGTTTAAAATAATTATTGCGATATTCATCGACGCGATTTATGGCATAAGCCATCATTAGGGTGGTCCTTAAACAAAGTTTTTTCGCGCCTCCCGCCAAATCGACTCTAAATCACTCCAAGAAAATACATACTAGCATTATTTCAGATTTTTATCTTGATTCGGTACCGTTCCTCCAGAACCTCGATGTTTAACATTGTTTTTAATTGGGAAAATTCCTTTTTTAATTTATCAGCTGTAACTATTAGCATTAGGTCCATAAAGATAGACCCATTGACATGCCTTCTTTTGAAGATATTTGAAAAAGGTAGATCCAAAGCAAAAATAAAACCGTTTTGCCCTCTTAACAATCTAAAGTCAGAACTAAAAATAATAAACCACCAAGTTATAAAATGATTTTTTTCTTTTGTTTTGAGAAGTACTATAGTTAAAACGCAATTTTTAAGGGCCATAGATAATATAAATTAAAAGATTGAGAGTTTCTTTAATGGATCAAGAAATAAAAATAAATAACTTATTCAGCAATATATAAACGAAATTATCTCATGGCAAGTAATATATTGTTAATTAAGACAAGTAAAATTTAAATTAGGATGTGTTTTCTTCAGTAAGGTTAGGAATTAGATGCAATTAATAAATTTATTAGAAAAAAAAAAAAAATAATAAATTGAGCAAAGAAATAAAGTGTATTTCTCAATACGCTTTATACTATGATCTTGATTCGCGATTTTTAAAAATTGTTGCAGTAACTTCGCGAAGACAATATTTCTTATATACAGGGTGACACATTTTAATTTAGACAGACTCGAAACTCGAAATATCGCGATTAAATGGAAAAATGTTTCAAACAAAAATTATTCGGTGTGGAGGGGCTGATTGAACTGTGTCCTTGACAAATAAAGACCTTGATCTCTCTGGTTTCAAGGTTATTTGAAGGTTAAAGTTTGTTTTCAGTGGGAACAACTACTTCCGACACCGGATTCGAGAAGAGCAAGACAATTTACGTCCGAAAAGATTATTTAAAATTTCCTAAAATGACCTTGAGAACACATTTCATTACATTACACAGACAGTGAACAGTAATGGTTTGGTATCCCTTGACATCCAACAGTTCCTATAAAACACTTATTTTTCGAAATATTACGACTTTCCACATTTGACCTTCTCAAGGTCATTGTAAGAAATTATAAATAATCATTTCGGACGTACATTTTCTTGCTCTTGTCGAATGCGGTGTCGAAAGTAGTGGTTCCAACTAAAAACAAAAATTGTAACCTTCAAATAACCTCAAAATAGACCTCAAGGTCAAAACCAATAGTTAGCTCAAAAAAACCTTCCTTTAAAACACTTATTTTTCAAAATATTACTACTTTTCACATTTGACCTTATATATTTCAACAATTATTTTCGTTATAAAACTATATCCATTGTATTCCTGACACATTAAAGCGTCGATTAAGCCAATGGAGAAAATCGACTTTTCGAAAATTCTACCGTTACATAAGGCCTGATAATTGACAGAAATAAAAATCGATAAATTGCTATTCCTTATGCGGTGATGAGGAGTAAACTTTTTAATTGCATCTATATAATTGTGAACTAAACGCGACAGTTTCGTTAGTCTTTTTTTTCCCCAGAGTAATTTTTATTCCGGTGGCCTCGTTGTCAGTCTCACGCGCTCTTTCCGATTTATGCCCTTTCGTTTTTCCTAATTCTTCCTTTTTTGTTTGCACAACTCTTTCGACCTCGTCTTTTTGCTTATCTCCTTCTTTCATTCCGTACTCTATTGGCTCACACCGTTCTCCATCTCTCTCTCTCTCTTTCTCTCTCTTACTCACTCATTCTCTCATCGGTCATTCAGTCCGTTCCCTTTTTCATTTTGTCACTTCAACCTTTTTGCATTATTTGTTCCTCCGTTTATTTTCCGTTCTCTCGCTCCGCGCGTCCCCGAAACGAGTGACTCGACGCCGCGAGCAAGGACCGCATTAACGCCGGCCACTTTATATAGCTTCGAGGGAAGAGGTCTTTTTTACCGACCTATCTGGTCACGCGGATTGAAAATCGACGGTCGATTTATAATCGCGAATGATCACGGCCGTTGGCCGTCAAGAATGCAAATATTTCAAATACTTGTATATATATATATATATATATGTGCCAGCGAGCATATAAGAAAGCCCACGATCGACTCCGACACCCACTCGGCAATAAATAGTCGGAGGATAATGCAAAACTGTCTCTCGTATATATATATATATATATATGTACAGCATCGCGCGATATATATCGTTCTCCTGAACAATCGATCGGCGCTGTTCCCCGCATCGAATCGGTCCCTTTTCCCGTGACAAGCACGGACAAAAATGTTTATCGTATTGCCCGGTAAAAAAAAAAAAAAATAATAATAATCACAGAAAATCGCACGTATAATTATCCGATTAAAATTCATAGGCGACCGGCAGAGGCGATTTTGTTGCGATCTGCGGATTCGCACGACGAAACGGGAAGATTTTATCGCCAATTTGCGTCAACTAATATGGAAGTATATATGGAAGCTATTGTAAAAATACGACGTATTCTCGTTCCTCGGGATAAAATTGATGCCCATAAAATGCAGGGCAAAATGCATTTGACGCGATACGTACGCCGCGATCGTTTCTAATGGCTGCATTAATGATTCTGGCGCAAGGGAATCGGAAAAGGATGAACGTTTTATTTCGGCCAATTATTTCTGTATTTTGTTTTCTTTTTTTTTTTTTTAATTCCAGATGGAGAAAACGATACACTCGTGCGTGACGATGTATTTCAGGCGCTTTTTGCATAACGCTTTCGGCGATCGGCAGTCCTAATAAATTCAAACCAGTCGCGGATTTCCGAGCAAGATCGTTTATAAAGTGAATGCCAGTCGATTTTTTAATTGCTCTATCTTATGTACGAGGCGCATAACGACTGGAGTCGTTGGCAATGTGCATCGGATAACCTATAATCGTCCCGATAATTAGGACCGACTCGATTCACAAAGCACGCAGCCAAGGGTGCAACGGGCGATATATACGTTATAAAGATCACGTGACACATGGGATATTGTAAATTGTACAACATCTCGGAATGTAGTGATGGACGATCCGGGACTGAGCTAATGTTTTCCGACGATCGTAGGAACTTGTCCGTACGTTTTTCTTGCTTTTATTTTTTGCTTTTGTTCGACATGCCGGCACGTTTTGATGATTGAAATGTATACATATATCACTGGACACACGAAACATTTCAGTTCGGTATACCAATAGTCCGATTGATATACGGAAATATTTGCGCAGGTTGCGGCTAGCAGAGATTCGATTAAATAACGGCAGACATGTTGTATGCAAACACAATATTATTTATTGCCTACCAACATGTTTTTTTTTTGTCGATTTGAAGGGGAAAAAATGAATGTTTCCTGAATTCGATTTCGCGTTCATTGAACGGCTCGTAGCAAACTGAAAATTCTCGATCTTTCGTAATGGACCTATATAAATCCACTATACATTCCTGCTAACGATCTCCGTAATAAACTTATGGTTGACTTAAACAGATATCAGGAGTCGTGATATTTTTTTTTTTTTTTCTTCAAATTCGAATTGAATCTAAGCTGCATTGTCTAACGAACACGACGAAACGAGAGAAGGAAGCACAAACACGGACTTTTGAGCCCAATTCGAATTGTGACAATCAATACCAGCCTTAATCTATATCAGTCCCTCCTGTAGCGACATTCTCCCGTCTCGGTTGTTACTGCTGGTTCTGTCAATAATGCAAATACATATATAGACGTGATTTATTCGTTTACCGTTCGATTAATTCGATTTTGTTTTGTGTTCTTTTTACACGGATCGTGATTTATCATCGTAACGTACAGTTGGAACTAACGTTTAACATTGAATTACTACTTTTAGAAAGGTCAATCGATGAACGAATAAATTCTTAATCGCCCTTTCAAATGGACGTCGTCGTCTCGTACGACGGAACCGGGATTTTGGTGTCCGGCAACGACTAATGCGGAAATTTGAATAATTCCTGCATTGCTCTGTTATATTATTGTGTGTGTATGTGTGTTTTTTTTTTTAATTTGTGTTGATTGATCGAATTTTCAATTCTTATGTGGTATCAGGAGTTTGGTATTTTCAAAAGGAAAACGGAAGGGGATTGTCTCAAACGCTCAAAATCTCCTTAAAGATTTTTTAATTTAGAAATGGCGAACGACAACGTGGCGTTAAAACGTCGAAAATCAATATAATCCATATCAGATTCGTAATCAGCAACTTCCGAAAACCTCCGAGTAAGACGTTTCGTGCGGTTCTAATCTTTTTAAATAATTTTAACAGCGTATCATATGTTGTCGATCGCCATTTTGAAACTTAATAAACAAATTTTTCTTTGAAAAATCGTGTTCTTTTAGAAATAATTGTTTATGACTTTTTAAACATTTATTGTAAACAAATATTAAGTACAGATTCTGAAAGTGCGATAGCTTTTAGGTTAGAAATGGTACATGTTAATTTTGTTGAATGTTGGTTTCATACAAAAAAAAGATCGTCAATGTCTTAAGCAACAAAGTGACTTATCGTCCTTTATCGAATAAGTGGACGACTTATTCTACATGGCCCTGGCATAGTTTATCCAAACTAAGTTTTAAAAAAAATTGGTGGACATGATATTTCAAAAAGTAATAAACCTATCTTTCTAAAATTTTACACACTTGTTTTAAATAAGATTTCCTGGTGGGTCGACGAAGGATTCCGGTTTTTTTTTAACGATTAGAACGTAGTGTTTTATATTAAGAAAAACAGTCTCCGGTTTTTTGATCTCTCTGTACCTCCAGTCCATACGCTTCTACCTCTTTCATTCTTGTAATGAATACAAAATTCTTGAAAGCTATTTTCACGCACATGAGGGGATTGAAAGAGATAGAATTAGGTTTAGGTAGGTCTCCTACAGACAAAGAGCGTTTAAGCGAAGTACATATATATATGTGGATGCCGTCTTTCTTGTTGCATGTACCCTCGTGAGGCTACAAGGTACATAAAAGGGATACGTATAAAAATATTCTGTCTTTTCCTAATCTTCATTTTCCAAAGCTATATCTTAAATGCCGTTGTTTATTCAATCTCATTCAATTTTATTAATTCCAGCAAGTGTCGATGATGTAAAGAGGTAGAAAGATATAGAAAGTAGATAGGTATAGGAAAAGATACAAAGTATCTGGTAGAGTTTCAAAACGTGTCACATAACCTTTGTTCCCTTGTCAGGCCAAGTTTGGAAGTCAAGGGAAAGAGCCACCCTGAATAGTTGCCAAAATTCGCCACTGTATTGTGGGTAATGGGGGGTGGGCACGAAGAAAACTTCATATTTTTTAATATGTTCAGTACCATTGCAATATCAGGGACGACCTATAATACATTATTATTGAAATAATTCTCTTTGACCCCCATATCCGAAGACAGTAATATAAAAAATTTGAGTTCCAGTAATCTGGCGAATTTTAGGGTAAATTATTAGGGAAAATTAGGGTAAATAGAAGTTTTCAGCTAAATAAATAAATTTACTTTCGTCGTGTTTTTATAACACTAATAATAATAATTCTATTCGTTCATTAAGAGATATGAGAATAAATATTACTATATAAAGGATGGCAGTACATTACATTAATACTGATACACAGCATGGTTGTAAATGACCAGTAATAAAAAGCGTAAATAATAATAATAATAAAGCCGCATAAATTGCAAATTCAAACCGAAAGAAAACAAATTTATATAAAGCAAACAATGACGCTCGTAAATAGACTCGGCACTTTATATGCATAACGCATCAAAAAGTACAACGCATAAAGTATAAACATTATGATGAAGTGAAACATATCATCATTCACTTTAAATGTATTACAATTTACCGTTGATGAACATTCTAGAATAAATATTGAATTTACTAAAATTAATCGGATGTTAAATGCGTACGAGTGCATTATATATGATGTGGAAATAACATACATCAGTTACATTGAACGGCATTACATATTTATCTTCTAGCATTTAATTTATTAATATCATTAATGTACATTTCGCTGCATTATAGTATAACGCGGTAATTATTTGCTCGGTAATAAAGTAATAATGCGGGAGCTGCGTAATTTTCGCGAATAAAATGCACGGGATGAAATTTTCTTACGGCAAAATAACACACAATGTATGGAGTAGTCAACACCAAATTAAAAGCGAAATCGATATTAATTAATAAATACGACCTTCATTATAGATGCAATAAAATTTGCATACAATATTTTCTGCGCTAATGACAAAGAAGAAATTGAATTTCGTCCGTATGCGATTATTATAACCGTGTCGAAATTTAAATATTTCGAGTGAATAATCGATAACTAATTATGAAATTATAAATAAATGAAATAATATGATACGTATTTGTTAATAATATAAATAATGGTATCGTAATAAATGCAAATGCAATAAAATAAATATGGTCCTGTCGATGACCTGAAATGACGTTGTATTGCGGGACATTTTATACGACATTGCGTGATTAAAACCGATTATGATAATTATTACGATGGTTGCGCACCATTATTTACCTTGTTCTCGATCGGACGTGGCGAATGATCAAACATGATTAATATGTCAATCGGTGATAAAAATGGTAGACTTCAAGGAATTCATGAAATGCATTAAAATATGTAAGAATATCCTCGACCTCGTATAAATCTAATATTGCGTGTGCCAAAAATGAAATAGTTTCGAAATTAAATCATATATTTATTTTTAAAATGTTGTTCGGAACGTTTAAACTTTGAAGACTGATCTATTTTGGACTATTTATCTAATGGTGTACGTTTAAAAAATAAAAAACAAATATAAAACCAGATATACGCGAGTTTATACGCAGAATACTAGCATAAAATTTGCATACCAGATATAGTAGTTTTTCTGCCGAACAAACGAAACGAGTAATACAAAAGATAAAAGGAATCGGGCGCTAATGGCTGGAAATTGAATTGAAAATCAGTGGAAGAATCGAACGAGAGGCACAACGGGGAAAAAAAAGACTGTCCGACAGCTCGGAAGTGAATTTTCAAATGGTAAAGTGGTTAGTCTCGTTAAAGCGAGGAAAATAATATAGCGGTAAAACATTATCTGAATTCGTTCGCCCTGTTTGTATTGCAAAGTTCTACGGTAATATAGCTTTTATATATATATATATATAAAGTGTATTGCCTTCGAAAGTTTTCGAACGAGCATGGAATTTGTCTTCGCACATTTCGACATTTTCACAAAATAAAATTACGTCAGAATTTCAACGATACCGATTTCACGGATAAAAAGTTCGGATTTATTTTTTTTTTTTAATCTCATTACGCATCGTTACATTTTTTCATTCGGATTTGCATTTTTTGCATTTCGGCAGCTTCGCTTGACAAGGCTACTTCTATACAACTGACACTACTACCACCACTACTACCACGAATATATCGAATAACTTTTACTATTACCGTAAACAATGATTCAATAAAAAAGTTACGTGCTTAAAAAATGTTAAATGAAATAAAACTAATACATACAGGGTGTTATATTTTAATCGATCCCTCCGAATATCTAAAAAAAATAAGCGCTGTATTCGTTCAGGATGATGGGGCCTATCTGTTGGCATTATTGGTTTCGACCTTGTTGTTAATTTTTAAGGTTATTTGGAAGTCAAAGTGAATTTATTTTTAATGGGAACCCCAATTTCTGACAGCGGATTCGGAAAGCACGGGAAATTTTTCGTCCGAAACGACAGTTTTTAATTTGTAAGAATGTGACCTTCAAAAGGTCAAATAAACGTCAAATGAACGAATGTAAGGTTTGGGGCAACGACCTAGAGCATCTTGACCTTGAAGCTAAAGAATTAATGAATTTAAGGTTATCCGAAGGTTAGAATAATTTATTTTTTTTAGGGTAACCTCTATTTTGGCCTTTATTTAACCTTCTGATAGTCACATTCTTACAAATTAAAAACTATCGTTTCGAACGTAAAATTTTTCAGTTCTTCGTGAATCCGGCGTCAATTAGGGTTCTCATTAAAAAGAAATCACTTTGACCTCCAAATAACCTTCAAAATTAACAACAAGGTCGAAACCAATAATGCCAAAAGGTGGGCCCCATTATCCTGAACGTTTTTTTCGTATAGCGCTTACTTTTAGAGATATTTGGGTGGATCGATCAAAATGTCCCATCATATTATTATATACATATATGTATATAATATCGCATTACATCAGGACGTAAAGAAGCATATAAAAGGGAGTCTCGTTCGAACAGGCCGCTTTTGCGTACTTTTTATTAATCCGCTTAAAAATACAATTCAAAGGGAAGTCAGTCGGTAAGTACACCTCGAAAGTTCTTTCGTCAAATGACAATGTCACAACACTTTGAAAAGTTCTTACGCTGACATTACAAGTTTTCGGAAAAGTATGTAGAAAATAAAACGTCTTATCAATACAGTGACGAAACAAGAAATATCTGAAGCATATTATTATATTTATAAGATGCCTTTATGCTACAGGAAAGTATTAGAAGAAATGTTGTCCTTTAATCTTTTTAAAGGACTACAATATGCATTTCCAAACATGCCAAAAATGTAATTACATATTTAATGCTTAAAGAATAAAGTGAAATAAGGGGAGTCCCGAACACATTTTGCATGATAACAAATCAAATGTGAGGATTGCAAAATCTAAAACTGATTTTCACCAATACAACAAATATTACAAAGTATCAAAAAACAATCCCAAAAAATCACGAGTGACGAATTTCAAATGCATCTTATGAAAAAATGCATGCTTTTGATTTTTGACAAAAAAACCTATTTGTTTATGTTGTTGACCGTGCTTAAATGTTTGTAAGTTTTGTCGAATTCAGATTTTATAAATGTTTATCTAAATGACTTTGAAATTATATAGATACATACATTCACTTTGATATATATATTTACATATAAATATAACTCTGGAAGTCTAAAATAACAAGTATTCGATTTACAGCATGGCGCAATAAATAGATAAATTTCATAAGTAAATTTAGAATTTACGAAATTCAAGGAACGATTATTTAAATTATGACAATTTTTTTTAATTTTATTATAACAATTCACATTAACTTTTTTTCAAGGTTTTTATGTATATGTTTCATATTACAAAAAAAATAGAACCAATATTCGGGCGGCGCAAATACTGTATGTTCATAAGAGTAAAAAAAAATTGGAGTGGGACATGTGAAATTTGATTTTTTTTTTCCCCGTCATCATTAAATAGTTATAGAACGTCCCAGTAACCTCGACGTCTTTATTATTGATCAAACTTCTTGTTTATAATACTTTCATGAATAATAAATATATATATATATTACACATACGTAAACAACGATGTTCGCATTATTTACTTTACGATTTCAGCAATAAAATTTAATGTTTCGTGAATTTGCTCATATTTGTTTGTGTATACGTTATTGAATATTCAATGTCAACTTTGCAGATAAATTGGTTAATTTCGATGACGGGCTTTCGAGAGTAGATTCTGCAGAAATATCATAATAGTATTTTGAAGAGTTCATTCGATATAAGAAGGGATTGAAATGTTACAACCTTTCGTTTGCAAAATTTGGATAATGAAAAAATATCTAGAATTTATCGCCGGTTAAACGAACAATTCTATTTCACAATGAAAAGAGAGTTGACAAATATTTATTTAAAAATATCAAATTAAATAGCAGCCACAAAATGAAGGGTTTATTCGTTAATTAATTCCGATATCAAACGAAAATCAGTTAATTAATATATATTAGGAAAATTTATACTCAAAAGAATTATAAGTAATAATAAAGAATCAATTTAGGAAAAAATATTATTTAAACAAATTTAATAATAATAATAATAATAATAGTAAGAGTAATAAAAAGAATATCGACTTTTTTGGCGAGAATTAAAAACGTGTATATAAATGAAATTCAAAAGCCGAGACACAGTAGTATATCAAAATACGGTTTTAGAAACTGGCAAAAGCAAAGGAAACAAATGAGATCTCCGGAAAAGCAAATTCTATATATAGTACCAATTATTGAAATGTACTTTGTGTGTGTGTTTTTTTTTTTAATTTTGGAGAGCGTTACTTTTAAATTGATTTTGAATTGTAGATTTTTGAAGTGCGTAACATTTTTAACAACTATTCGCAGCGATGTTATAAAAAGGACATTTCAGAAAGTGCTTTCAAAGTTTGAAGTGCTCTTTGCGTGAAAGCTACAAGGATTTATATATCAAAGGTACGACGATTTTTCTTTCTCGAGTTTCGACTTTTTATTGTGAAATTTAAACCCTTAAGCAAACTTTAACATATATACATATATATATATATACGCGAACGAGCCATATTTCAGTCACAATAACGTTGAATTTGCAAACTGGAAGCTTCGGCCGCAGCCGCTCTGATGCTCGTCATTGGTCGGACGTATACTGATCTTTTCAAAGTTTGATCTGCAAGAAAAGTTGCAAAATGTCACTGAATAATTGTTGATATCACGTACATTAAATACTACGGCTATTTGTATTATTTTCATGTATATAAAAATTGAAAACGAAAATTTTCAAAAATTCTTTCTCACACTGTAGGTTGGTTCAACCTAGTTACTATAATCAATAATTAGGTCCTAATTATTGATTATAGTAACACATGAATAGTAGCACCCCTCCTATTATGCTATTTGGTCTTACTACTTGATCTGCACAAACACACACACACACACACACACATATATATATAAACGGATGCATTATGTTGAACATTGACATTTGCTCCAGATCGGAGAACAGAGAATCGCTAATATCTCGATTTCTAATTGGTCAATTTTAAAAAACCGATGACTGATGTTTTATTCATAGTCATTCATCATTTTCCACAATGAACCAAGAAGAAAGACACAATTTTTCGAATTTTAGTACATCATTTTGTTCAAGATTAGGGATATCTCGACGTGTAATTGGTCAATTTAAAAAAAACAGATGACGTTTAGATTCAGTATTTTTATCCGCGTATCTCGAGTCTTTGATCAATTTTTGGGACATTAAATTGATAAAGATATGCGTGTTTAAAGTTGTTCGCGATAACGTTTTTGCATTTTTTGCTTTCATTATATATTTCAGAGCTTATCCGTATTTGAAATTTGTCAAATTATTCAAATTCGCAATCTTTGGATAATCGGGATTGAATATTCGGAACGTGAATTTACGACAAACTACATTATTTTTCGTATATACATGCTTTATACGCATCATGTTTGAAAACATATATAGCTTATTAAATTCTCGGTACACTAGAAGTCGTCATTACTTATTAGACAAATTGTCGACTTACGAAAAGTCTCAGGGAGGATCGGACAAAAAATTAAAAAAAAAATCTCAATTTTACATAATTTCCCATTCGAAATACGTTTCTTCTCGCGGCACATAAAATATCTCGAGCGTCCCAATCTTGACCAAGTGCTGAATTCTAAAAGTGCCGTAATTACGTAATTACGCGAAAAAGCGAGATATACCCTTTAAACGGCGCTGGGCTAACTTGGAAAAAAGAAACCGACCAAAACGGTTAGCTCGATGAAAAAAAAAAAAAAATTAAACAACACTATAGTTTTTATTTCGATTTAGTTCTCATTCGCAAATTCCATCTTAATTTCCGGCTCACCTCGTACGCGGGTCTGTCCAATTTGCATACCCTCTCTCTCCATATATATGTACACACACACACACGCGCGCGCGCGTGTGTGCGTGTGTGCGTGTG
The DNA here is from genome assembly GCA_030522945.1 of Trichopria nigra. Lineage (NCBI taxonomy): Eukaryota > Metazoa > Arthropoda > Insecta > Hymenoptera > Diapriidae > Trichopria > Trichopria nigra. Next base: position 4,538 of record JAPYZR010001276.1, on the reverse strand, counting down.
TGCGTGTGTGTGTATGTATAAGAGATACCGATCGGTCTCCTCGTGCTATATAACGACCCCCTAATGCCGTGGCGGCGGCACCTCGGCGCTTTCAGCGCCCCGCGAACGAATTCGCATCTGCGCCGAAGCGTTTAAATTTTGATTGTTGTTATTAGCGGGAATTTTCATAATGTCCCGATTTAGTTCTGCTTTCTCCTTCCTTCCTCCCGCTTTCTTTGCGCCCTCATTCTACGAAAATTTACGATCCCATTACTACTATACGCGCTCATTTGCCCGCACCCCCATATACCTTGCCTGCCCGTGAAACGATTATATATAACCACAGAAAAGCTGATAAAGTAATTCGCTAATCCAATATCATTACATCGTCGCTCATCATACATACTTCGCACGTCGAATGCGATAATGGGGGTCACGCGGTGGTTTTCTTCTTTATTTTACGTCGTAGTGTTTCAAAGACTTTTTGATTGTGCTCATTCGATGCGGATAATTGGTTGGTTTTATCATCGAAAAGATGTACAAGCATGGAAAAACAAAAACAATTAAATTGAGAAAAGCAGCGTACCAGACTGTATGACTATGACTGACGAGTTTGTAGGATTTAGTTGCTCCTTCGTCCAACAGGTGGCGCGCTCGTTTGATCTTTTCTCGTCACCGACGAGATTATACGCATTTTTAATTTATATACCACGCGGTAATGACGATAAAGTAAAAACAATGTGAGAAACAATACTGTTCAGTTTTTCAAAAATGTTAAAACTTTTTTTTTAGAAATATTCGATGAGACTCACAAATATCTCAAGCTTCGTTTCTGTAGAGTACTCAATTGAGGAGGTGGTGATTTTACTCGAAATTATGAAAATTATTGGATATTTTTCTCTTAAATTAGCCAACAAAATTGTTTGATCGATTTCATAATTTCGTCAATGATTGCGTCGGGAAATAGTTCGCTAAGTGCTTAATATAACCTAACCTAAAATATTCAAAATAAACGAAAACTAGGTGAATTTTCAAGTCCAAAGCTATTTTAGGGCGCTTTTACGCTTTTTTTATGAATGTAAAATAGATTTGTGTGCTACTATCTCAATGTTAAATTAATTAACTAATTTTGAAACACGAATAATGCTGCAAAATTTCTGAATGGGAAATTTTGATATTATATTAAAAAAGCCATATGAATTTCTATATTTCATGTGCTATTTTTCACTTATAACATTTTCACATCCAAAAAAGTTGTTGTCGTTATTGCACGAGAAATCGTAAACATTGAAGAGTAGGGTGGGGTTTGAAGTACTGTTTTCTTTCGATATTTCCCATTGGCGGTTTAAAAACTCTTATCGGTGATGCGTTATTCCGAATTCCGCACTAACGATGCCGATTTCCCGATACGATTCGAATGATTTTTGTACTCGAAGCAGATGTTTTTCCGCGAATAATAATGTTGTTATTCACAATGTTAACCCACACGGCTCTCTATACGTGTCAGCCCGGCGGGTAATATAGAAATGAATTAAAGGAATACAATAGAAAAAATAGGTACTCCATTTCTTGTTATTTTTCATTCAAAACCGTCAGAGCACGTTTTATTTTCCTGCCATTTTATTTGTGACTCTCGTGTATTCTTTTTTTGTACATTTTTTTTAATATAATAAATGGAATATACAATTTCAATTTTATAACTAATTTGTTCAGTTCAGTCTTGAAACGAAATTGTAGTGAATAAAGAATCGATAGAATAATAATCGTTTTAAAAAAATAGAAAATGAAAATCGATACAACAAACAGAATGAGGGCGGATCTAAGAGTAAAGAGTAAAAAAGTTATACGTGATTTTTAAGGGAAAGAAAAAAACATGGCAATAATGTCGGACTAAATTATTAAAAATTAATCGAATTCTATAGAAACTTGTTACTTAAAGGTTTTTGGTGTCGTATTAGATCCGACATTTTGAATGTTTAAAAACTGCCTCTATTTTTGTGACCTTAAAAACCCTCGGATATTAAGTTTTATACAAATCATTAAAGTTCTAAGATTTTGTGCGCGAGGCTAAAAATAAACCTTCACTTTTATCGCCATTTTGTGTCAGCCATTTTGGCAATGCGTTTGTCGGAATGCCCCTGTCGATGGCCCATTCAGTTTTGACACGATACTTATGATCTTGAGAGATATTCTAATACCGATAATTATCCATAATACAATTTGATAAATTGAAAATAGAACAACAAAAAAGTAATTTTTTTTTTTTTTTTAATTACCTATAACGTTTTTATTCGAAAATTTTAAAAATTCGCATCATTTGAAAAAGCGATACATGATCAATAAAAATGGCTGCTGCAGAAGTTTTTTCGTAGAGTTTAAATATCTGAGCTTAATTCATAATCAATTTGATAATGATAATAAAAAGAATTAATAATAATATAGTTATAATATAGTAATAATACAGTAATAATAATAATAAAATATATAGTGTAAAACAATATATTATTACGAAAGATTAATTAAACCACTTCAAAAATTACGGTCAATTTTTATACTCTGTCTTTACAATTTGAGCAAATTAATGTCAGTGTTGTTATTATCAAGAAATCTCTTTGACTTAAAATTAGATGTCAGTGCAGGTAAGATCAACAAAGGGAGTTGAAAGCTTCTTTTTTGTAGTTTATTATTCGGTGTGAAAAGACGGAAAATTATAATTCAGACTTATTTTATTAAAAATGACAGCACTATATATATACCGTTATATATTGTAGGGAAAATTGCTTTCTTAGTGGCACATATTCAATGCCATGGATCTTAGAAATGTTTGTTTTAAACGCAAGAATCAGAAAAAATACTTTTGAATGTATACAAATATAAAAACAAATAATAGACACGTGTAAAATATTAGGGAAGTTGATGCATTTTTTTCGAACAAAATAGCCTTTTTTTCTAAACAATTATATATATATATATAATGGTCACTTTGAGGACCACAATGTTGCCAGATTTCACCAAAAACAAAGTTTAGGCTGGTTCTGACAGTGGTTGGGTTAGGTTAGTTTTTACGAAGGAACGGGGGGTTGGTGCCCTTCGTGGGCTAGATTAGTATTGTGGGATTCCCCGAGATTTTGACTTCACTGTTAAAAATGTCATGAAATTTAATGCACTGTACATTGTTCTCAATAGTGTATATCTATATATTATGCATATATATAGATATACAGTATGAAGGATTAATGTACATGTACTGGAACTTTTTTGGAAGTTTTTTTACAGTGTTGGCAACATTGTAAGTCCGCAAAGTGACTATTTCGCATGTTTATACATATTCGCACATGTACGAAAGAGTACATCATATATATATATATTTTTTTACACCCGTCAACGTAAGTTGATATGTATATAAATCCTTCCTTAATTCTCTACATCATAAAATTAAATTAAATTAACATGTCGACGAGGCACGCATGACGGGAGATTCTCATTTTTTCGAGAGTGAAGGAAAGTAACTTCACTTCGACAAGATATATATATATATATATATTTATATATATATGCGAGAAACAAAAAGATACGAGTAATGACAAGCGGAAAACCTGCACGGGTAAAAAGGTGAAGAAAGATCGTTGGGAAAAGCTAGAAATAAAAAGGGAGAGGCGCTTTCAGTGAGAAACAGAGAGACGTAATTTCTCAGCTTCCTGCTTTTCGCAGACAAATAACATAAAAAGTCCCGCGGGTAGGCGTGTCTGAAGCTTATTTTTTTTATCGCCCCCAGCCAGTTGCACGCGAATTACGTTTATACGCACGTACGTATTAACTTTGGATGTACCTCTCGCGGTGCGGCATTCCACGTACATATAGATATATATACATGTATATATATGTATACGTAAAAATGTTCCTGCTTAGAAATATAACCGTGCTTCAAATTTTACAAGCTTTGAAACGCCGCGCTTTTAAAGGACGCTCTTGTATATATACGCATATATGTATACCCGGCTCGCGGGCCATACCTCGATAGGGAGCTTCTACATTTGTATCACATCGATGTCTGTGTGACAATTTGAAAATTTTCTTTGTATTACCTTTGTACTTTGCATTAAGATTTACCGTATAGCTTATTTGTCGGTGTGATTGTAATATATATATATAAAACAGATTATATTACTGATTTTTCGCGACATTTTTATATTAGCATTGAATTTGTACATACATATTATAGACATATAAAAGGTTGAAAAGTAATATGCCATTCATCTCATTTGATTATGATTAAATTCCGTTCATTCCAAGAGATTGAGATGACTTTATTGAGCTCTTTTCACTTAAGAAACTATTTAAGTAAAAGAAAATTTCTTTTTATTAAAATTCTTAGGATCTTTGCGGCTATCTTCGTTATTGATCTACATTTTTAGATATATAGTTTACACAGGCCGAGAAAAAAGTAATGTCGGAGCAACCCCGTGTAGAAATATAGACCGGGCTATGGCCGGGATCTACCCGGGTTACCCTACTTCTATTCGTGATCTGACCGGGCTACCTGCTAGGTACCTAGTCGG
>JAPYZR010001275.1:0-23913 GCA_030522945.1 Trichopria nigra | reverse complement strand
TATTACTTTTTGGTCATATTGTGGTAAATTGTCATACAGGACACGTTAACGAACAAAACTAGCCGTCATTCATTAAAATCGGTTCAGTAGATTGGAAGAAAATCTGACCGCCAGTTGAAAAAACATCATTTTGAGAAAAACGCGTTTCAAGTTTTTTCGACTCGTTATAACATGCCTGCGACGCGCGACTCGCGGGCTCGTTATAACATGTTAGAACATGAATTTCTGCACAACGCTTTGGGAGAAAGTTTTTAAAGGTATAAGGAGTTGAAAAATGAAAAAAAATTCGATTTTTTCAAAATTTGTAAGGTTAGTAGTACCTTAATTATGGTCACTTGACTATTGAAATATACAAAAATATGTATTAGGAGAACTATTGTCTAGGAAAATAATCGATCCATTTTCCAAAGTACGATTTTTGATGGAAAATTGCAAAATAAATAGCAATTGATAACTAATATCGAAAATAACCTTTGGGCAATTATATTTAGCTACTGCATAATTATATAGTTTTGCAATCGTTTGTCAACAGCCCTAGTGGAAAATAAGACCAGTTTATGGCCATTTTTCCTGGACTCCATTATACTTTAAAAATAGAGTCCGAAAAAATTGGGCAGAAACTGGTGTCATTTTCTACTAGGGAGCCAATAAATTCTTTTTATAAAATGTATATATAAATTTTTATTAATTTTCAAATATGGTTTATTAGTAATATTTTTCATACAAGATTATCCTGAAGTTATATAGTCCAAAAACTTTATTGTCTCCTATAATCAATGGTTTATCATTTATAAAAAAAAAAATCTTTCATATATCTATAAAGCTGTCCGTCAAATACACTATAAAAGATCCCTAATAGAAATCAGTTTGTAAATATCCGGGCGTAAGGTAAGCTTGGCCCTGACTCGCGCCTGGATATCTATCAAGGCGCGAGTCAGGACCCAGATCGCGCCCGGATATTTGGGAACAGATTTCTACTAGGGATATGCATTTTGATAAAATAATGATTTTGTGTAATTATTCGCGTAAAATTACTATTAGAACGTGAAAATTACATGATCAAGGGGGTGTTATCAATTATTTAATTATAGTTTGTATTTATTCGATTTGTACATATATGAACATTGATTATATAATAGTACTATGCAAGAAAATATATATTGGCCGATAAATTTTGTTGTTGTTATATCCATTACCTTTAACACAATAAAAGACAGAAAAAATTCGCAGAGGCTGGCGTCATTTTCGACTAGAGAGTTAAATACATATGTATTATCATGTATCAGAACATAATCAAGCCGTCATTTCAAATTCCAACTACTAAAATCACAATTGTTTTATCACCTTTTATTCTTTACTAACAGCTTTATATTCGAAAGAATTGTCACTGATGACCTGTAGTAGGATTGCCTCACAATATATCATATTTAAAATGTACATTTATATATGTATTTCAGTGAGAACAAATTAGATATAAATATCTAGTTTCGAGAGAAAATCTAGTACTAGATGATATATTACTATGGAAACGATAAAAAACATACTTTCTCGTATTTGGTGTACGTAATTACAATACGTAAAATTGGTTGTAGTTCATGACCAATATGACCAAAATTGACATTTTTGATTAATTTAACGTCAAATATTTCCAAAACCTTACCTGCTGGAACGTGTAACAGTTTTTAAATTCGGATTCAGGGACCTAAATATTTACAAGGGGTACCAACAGTTTGGAAACGGTCGTGTAACATTCGAAAATATTAAAATTTCAAAAATCATTAAAATACGTGAAAATACATAAAAAAAAATGTTTGATGACTTTTCAACCCTCAACCTCAATGGGACACTTGCAGCACGAAGAGGGATGAAAATTTTGAAAACCAAAATGGTTCGAGTGAACCAAAATTAATCCATCAAGCGGCAATTATAAATTAAACGAGCAACATTGTAACCTTTTCTGTCATTCGTCACATTTATTCTTTCATTTTCACTTTTCCTGTGTCAATTTCTATCTCTATAGAAATATTTACAAATTTGCCGCCAAACGGTATGGCGTTGATATAGAGTAGAATTTTGAGCGTGACACATCGGGTCCTGGCCGGGGTCCCTATTAAAGTAAGGGTATATATATAGAGTGAAAATTTTCTTCCTCTCTACTATATAGGGCATAAGGCATCTCCTTAAAAACGTTTCGTAATAATTCATCCTCTATTATGTTGTTAATAGTTTGTACACCCATTATGTTCTCGACATTATTAGACTTAACGTCAGTACCCAAAAAACGGTTTACTTTTATATAATAATAAAGGATTGATATAAAACCAAATTTCAATAAAAATTAATTTTATTTATAATTTAGGATGGTTTAATGTTCATTGTCAATAAATCAGGTCAAATTTTCGGAAAATCGGCGTTAGAAAAATGAATACTTTCTGTTAAAAAACCGACATAAGCGACATAAGTGACCATTGAGGCACGTTGTAATCTGACGGGTACACACGTACCAGCGCGATTCGCTAGCAGTTTATTACTCATAGCCTTCCCGCCGAGCAAATCGGATCGACTTTTTGCGCTACTCAATGCGGTTATCGGCCTTTTCGCGCGATTTCGCCCGCAAATGATCGTGGCGATTCAAGGGCGTACGGTTTCCTGTCGTCACTTTCATACGATGCGTATAAACGCACCCTTTTTCACCCGCTGCGGTTCGGGATTGATCGTCACAAAAAATTATCACTAATACATTCGTTGATACGATTGATACGCTAGGACGTAATGAGTTTTATCGCTATAGCCCCTCGTCTTATACATATATTAACGATAATGATTGGCGCGTATATTATATTAGATACGGCGTAATGGCAGGAGCGCTATTATCTGTATATAGCTACTTGGTCGAATATAAACGTATCGGTTACCTGTGCGTATCGGACGTTCGCGGGTTATTACGTTACATTTCTCTCGGAGGATCGCGTTTAAAGACGGTAATACATCAGGACGAACGAACACGTATACGTCAAGCGTAATTAAAATCCATGTTACGCGTCACGCGTCGTAATGGGACATGGGACGTTATAACTCTCGTAATAAGGGGATTTGTAAGCATTGCGGATTGTCGGTGTTTTATCGAACTGAGTATATCATGCTCACATGATTTCGATGTTTATTACTGGTATAAATTTCAAACACAATCGCAACCGTTTCATTATCTTGAACGTTAACATTACAACTGATGTTTGTGGAGATTTTCAGCCACCATTTATTTTCCTCCGACTTTGGCGTGTTGCTTTAACGAAGATATCGTAACACGAAACGTTTAATATATTTAATAGTTGATTCTTGGGTTTTTTTTTTCATCGTAAATGAATGAAACGACAAAAAATGGTTATGGATAATTATGGCAATTATACTTAATTGGAAAAGCGTTCAATTGCGTCTAAACTACTAGAATCGTAATAAATTTACTTCATAAAAATTAAAACAATATAAAACTTCAATGCTTCACATTATGTTTCATTAACTTAATTGATATTATGTTTCAATAAAAGTTTGCTTCATCGAAACAAAATTTTCTACATTCAGATTGCAACGGATGGGACGTAAAGAAATAATCCTGGTTGTTCATTCCACACCCGTTTCACATGTTTTTCACTTAAGACATTTATAAAAATATAATATGCTTCTGGAGCTGTGGCCTCGTTAAATTTTCTACCAAGAGGCAAACTTGGTTATTGATAATACCTATTTACACGGCCATTTTACAACTAATGAATCAAACAAAATTTAGTAAACTATAGACTTTCCACTACGTTTGTTAAAAATATTAATGATAAGAAACATTCACGATTTATTGATAATATTTTTAAAAATTGTTGTTTTAAATTCAATTGCATTATTTAATAGTCTCGAGCACGTTATACAGATTCCTTACTAACGATTGCATAACTGTAATTGTTTAATACAAAATACCTTCTCATTAATATTTTCGAGACTAATTTTAATTAAAAAAACCAAAAAACTAAAAAAAAGCTAATTTTCCATTTACGAGTATCATAAGTCACTTTATTAATTGAATCAGACGGCGTCTAATTAAATATAAACAGAATTAAGGAATACGTTGTTATCTCATCGAATCATCCTGATGTTTTTATTGAGAGTGTATTATCACACTTTATCGATTCGGCAGTGCAGAATTGGTGTTCACGATTAAATAAGATCCCATGAGATCAAGTGTTAATGAAATGTGACCTGATTTATCTGATTGTACCTAATGAGATTTCTGTAATTTGTTCCAATATAATTAATAGTACTTAAGTACTTAATAAGTACACTAATTTATATTGAAAACCCTTGGGAATTGAAATTTACTTGGGAAGTAAATTGCAAACGTTTTATGCACTTAATCGTACTAATTACAGTCTAATGGACGTGTGAATTTCATTAGAAAATTTGCCAATCATAAGTCCGTTATTATTGAAACGTCTACGTCTTTAACATTCGCAGAAAATAATTTCAGTGCATTTTTTAATGTTGTATTGTAATTTGTTGAAAATATTGTTTGATTTTTCTTTACATACTTTTCGATTCATCCAAAATATAAGTGTCCTATTAATATATACAGTACCCTTGAAGAAATTTATTACTGAATAAAGTTATAGTAGTAAATATTAATTTACTACTAGAAACTAGTAGCGTCACTACTACAAACTAGTAGTGCGCAGTAGTAAATTAAGGCATGCAGTATAGTACATTTCTACACAATGGTACGACGATTCACAATATTTACCCAGCAAACACAACAATTATCAATTACGTAGCAAATATATCATGGATTTCATTACATAAGGATTAAAAATTGTTTACAAAATTATGATCTGTATGTTGACGATCAATGCGCACTTAGAATTTTCTCCTGCTATTGTACCCATACAGCTTCGTAAGTAGTAACGGGCCACGTCGAACAGACAGTTTTTAACGTTAATTTTTTAATTTTGTCCTTTTGGACAGAAGATCCACCGTCAATACTAATTCGTCAGGTGTCACACATATTTTTAAGATCTCTTTTTTTAATTCAGATGAAAAAGATGTGAACGGGGAGTACATTGAAAAATTAATTTCATAATTTCAACTTTTGGGTCCGTAAATAAATAAATAAATAAATAAATTTCATAATTCAATTAATAGAACTGAATTGAAAATTGGCATATGTAAAATTTTCGAATTCCTCATGAACACTTTTCCATATTAAATAATTTTTTTCATATCTTTGGTGATTTATATCATTACGTTAATGGAACAAATCTCAACACTAAGGTCAATTTTTGTTTGTGCTGCATTATATTCAATTCCTAAGTATACATTTTAAATATTTAAAATGTATATATATATATATTAATTCTCATGACATATATGAATGCCAGGTCCAGCGACTACGCAATTCGAATAACGTCGAATCCTTCATAAACGTTTTTATCCACCTCCAGATCCTACACGGCGCATAATAGTAGTATAACAATCGTGCATTATGTATTTTACGATAATGCCTCATCACTTTCTACATATGCATGATGAGCTTTCTTGTTTTATTAATATTCATTTAGTTTGAGCATTCTCTATTCTCATCTATTTCTCTTTGTCTCGTCACTTTAAACACTTCATCGACCGACCGTCAATCGCACGTATCCCGCGTCAACGTTCGCCTAAGTGAGCCTTCACGGTGATTATCGACGGCTTATAATATGCGGCGTAATGAACATGTAGCGACGAGGACGAAACATCGATTTATCGCGATTTTCAATTCACGACGACGAAAGACGAGTCCTTTGGCGACGTCGCGCACGGGACGGAACCTTTCGTTTTTCTTTCCTCAGACGGCTGACCATGCTACGCAAATTGGTCTCGATCACTTTTAGTCCGTTATTTCCAGGCTATTTGCTATGCTCCTCTAATAGATACCCTAGCTCGAGACATTCAATTACGTCGCGCATAATGTTTACATTTATTGTGCGCCCGAGTTCTGGCGCGTAGCTGCTTTTTACTTTTTGTTATAGTGTCATCTAAGAAAATGGAAATGCTTAGAAGTTTTACAATATTGTAATGCAGTCAGTGATAACTGTTTGAAAAGAATCTGTTTTTTGTTTCAGATTCTTCGTTGCGTGGATGTTGGCTGCGTTATCCTCCAGATCAACGGTTAGTACTGGTCATTCACTAACATTCCTGCAATTATTACAGACTATTTTATGCATTCTAACTCTTTTTTTGGAATCTTCGTAATTATAATGCATGTTAACTCAAGAAAACGTACAGTTAAGAAAAACTATATTTGTTCTATATTCTTGTTGGGTTCATACAAAATAGCTGCGCTATTCTGGTATCAACATTTTAAACAATGATGACTACCTCTACATTAGAGAATTAAATATTATGCACTATATGGCATTGAATATCAAACTAATAATGCAAATTATGGTATAGTTGAATACATTCAACGACACTTCACTTTGTCGTCGTTGAATGTATAAATCTGCTTATTGTTCATCTATTGTTTTTCTAATGTACATCATCATCCTCCACGTCTCTAAGACTGCGAAAGCGCTGGAGCTGAATTGAGGGACAAATAATTTAAAGATGTAAATTTCATGGTAGGTAAAGGTAGAAAGAGTATTTTTTTAAATAGATTATGGATAGTCGATAAAAATACAGTTAATTTGATTTGAAAGCAGAAATAAAGAATCAGTCAATGAATAACAAAAACTTGCTACGTCAGAATTCATATGATGAAACACATTATATATAATAATGTATATGTAATCAGTCGATCCTACAACAAGTGTATGTAAACAAGCATTGTAAATGTTTAAATGTTTAATTCATTTAATTCAATATTCAAAATTAAATTTCCAGTATTCATATCCATAAACAGTAAATATATCCGTATAGTAGAAAATTAAACCAGTTTATTGCTATTTGTCCTGGCTCTATAATGCTGCGTGCATATAACAATATATGGAGGGAAAACAACTGACCAGAAATTGTTGTAATTGTTTACATGATACCCCCCTATATCATGATATCTCTTAAAAAAATATGCCCCCTACATTTCTGGTAGTCATAATTTTCAATATAAATATAAATATAAATATTATCATTACTAATTTGTTACAAAATCGGAGTGAAATGGATTTATCACCATTCATTGGCATTTTATATAAATAAAGATTGCACTAAATTGTACAATACCTGCGAAAAGGGTCCACGGGCCCAATGGGGAGACAACGTTTTTTAAACGTATAAAAAACGTATAAAAAACGTTGTCTCCCCATTGGGGGAGGTCTAAACTTTGAAATATAAAAGAATATCTATAACCAAATGTTCTGACTTATATTCCATCACTAAATACTAATAAACCGAAAAAATAAAAACAAAAAAAATGAAGAGAGAAAGAGACTATAATAACCATACATAAGATCAAAACACCGCAGATTCGCAATAGCAAGACAATTAAATAACATTTCTTTCATTTGACTATGCTCAATATTTGTCGAGATACTTTTTCAACCAACATATATTCAACATAAAAATTACAGATATTTAAAAACGCAACGTTAAACTGTTCAATTCATTACAGTTATATAATTATAAAATTTTATAAACGGCGGTATTACATCATAAATATGTTTTTTACTGGTATAATATGAGATTTTTTCAAAGCAAAAAATTAAACTTTGTCGTCAAACTTGAAAAAATATGCATCTTATCATGAATGTAATTGAATTTTTACATAAATAATTTGGTGCACCCATGAAGTACTCATGCAATAAAATGAAACTGTCGACTTTTGCTTCAGGCGAAACAAGATGCATTACACTGCAAGTCAACATCTTTAATAGCCTGGTCCGCGGCGATTAATATTACCATCAGAACTTTACATAGTAAACCTTATGTTAATCATTAATTTTTCTACTTTTTGTCAAAGTATGAATTTTGTAAAAATATTATTTAAGAAGAAGTGAAAAATGGAAATTACACTATAATTATTGATAAAGGGCTATAATTACTTCCAACATAATTAAAACAAAATGTTTAAAGCATTTATTGGAATTTGGCCCTGTTTAATTAAATTGTAATGGAGAAACAAAATGAATTACAATAATATGATCTATGTCTAATTAATTTGGAGACAGTAATACTAGAAAACTTTTGTTACTGTTACTACAATTTACTCAAAAAGGAAGGCCAAATAAAGTATCCCCTGCCTTCGTCCTGAGTTGTGTGTATTATTTGTATAAAAATACATTGCTAGCAAATTATAAATGTTATGGAATTAATTCTTACTCAGGCCACAAGTCATGACAATGCCGATATCGATTCAACGGCTGAAGTTTCGGCATTGGAGGACGCAACGGAAGACTACTGGACTTCGAGCGGATCCGGTCCAGACGAAGACGAGATGATGCACAATGAAACGAAGGAAGCACTGACGCATGAAGCTAGTGATCATGATACCGTAAGTAAATCTTATTTTAATTAAGATCATAATGATTAAGTAACCGCTGATTTATTAACCAATGAAGGTAAATTACATTATTACACAAGTAAATAATAATTAAGTAATTAAATATCGCAATATAAGAAAATGAAAACCTAGATAGCAATCATTTATTTTCTTTGTCGAATTTTCTATTATTCTTAATAAGAAAGTATTAATAAAATTTTAACAGAAGTTTGTAGGATGAATGTAATTATATGGGATGAGGGAAAATATAATCAACTGCATCATTTTCCTCGAAAACCAATGAAGACTTAAAAATAATTAAGTTATTGTATTATTTTTATATATATATATATTATATATATATAGTATAATGTAAGGTAATTATAATTACATAATTTCTCTATATAGACTTTTATTTGCTATTTCATATGAAGATGAATAAAAAATAATAAAAAGTGTAAAATATAAAAGAAAAGCTAGAAAAAAGATGTTCAATGGTTTTATCATTTAATATTCTTCACATTCACTGTGCTCAAAGATACCATGAAATAAATGGTTTAAGAATGAGTACTTTGATATCACAGAACACCTAAAAGAGAAGTGAACAGATCTGAATGAATCTGATCTTGCGTGAATAGTTTTAAATTTCATGTAAACATACATATATTATGCAAATCAGGTCTAGTTCGAATTTTTCAAACTAATTCATATATGGATTACTTTCATATACATATATATGTATATCTTATTTGAATTTGAAAAATTCGAACTAATTCGTATATGGCTTATATATCCAATACATTCAATGGAATTTAATATATTCTTTGTTTGGATACAAATAAAATGTAAAATTATATCTCATTCCAAATTTGATGATTTTGAGTTGTGAGATTAACAATTTTAATGAGAAATATTTGTGGGCCGATTCAGACGTCATTATTGCATTTTTTGTATAGATTTGGCAAATCAGATAAAACATGCTCTAGAATCTCCCAATCAATCTTTAAATGAACTTACATATATTTGACATATCTCTAGAACATTTGAGCATCGCCATTTTCAAGAAAAAAAAATAGGGATATATTATTTCAACCTGTTGCACTTTATTCTTTCAACCTAAAAGCTTCAGAAAATATTAACATAAACTTAAAATCAACATAAACTTATTGTATGTGACTACAATACAACACACAATAAAACTTTATACAGCTATACAACATTAACATACCACAAATATATAAAATGTAGATAAAATGTTTGTTTACATTATATGCTTTGAATAAAATTTAACTAAGTAAATCTGTCGCCGTGCAAACGAGTTTCGACTTTACTTACTCACTCACCAATTTACAAACAATATATTACACAAATGTAGAATAGCCATTTTCTAATACAAAAACCGCCTATTTAGCGATTTAAATAAGTGTTAGCTGAATAATTAATTTTTTTCTTAATTTTCCTTCTAAATACTAAATTTCTAACACTTTTAACTCTGTTTCTATTTGAGGCACTTTCCATTTTAATGCCTTTTTATAGAATATATAATGTAGAATATAATACTTTTATGGAATTTTCGAAAACAGAACAATTTCAATCATTTTTTTTTGCCCTCTCTCCATTTGGGCTTAAGCAGAACTGCATTGCTGCTTAAGTGACACAACTCATCCGTGTTTGTGCTTACTTGAGCAACGCCAAAATACAAGATTCGGTACTGACAAACTCTATACTGGTACGATCTCTTTACATTTCTTGAATACTCATGGGTTAATCAGTTTCTATTATCGCTGGTGCGACTAATCTGATTTTTCAATTCATTTTGAAGTTTTTTCCATATCGATTGAGATCCTCTTTGTGTTTGTTTATATTGTTGGGATATTTACTTATTTCTATTGATTCGCAATTCCTTTCCGGATTTGACGTCCGGTGTTTGGTTTGCATGCAGCTGAGGCCAATTTGAAATTATATATAGTCTAGTGTATCTTTCACGTTCAATTGCTCTTCTAAGTATCAAGTTCATATTTAAATGTAATGTGGTTCAAACGAGATCTTATACATTTCTACTTTTGTGTCGAATAAAAAAAATAAAATAAAATAAAATAACCTTGAAATTTTTGTTCTCCGGATAAAAGTATCTCTTTGAACATGATTCGAGCACTGAGCAAAAAAAGGTGGAATCTCTACTGCGCGAAGTTTCCCGTGATACTTTTGCGGAGGCTACAAGAGGTCCATCTCTCCGTTCGAAGCAATTACTTGTCGATCGAAAAACAATAAAAAGATAAAAAATCGGCCGTTAGTAATTGGGTGAAAGAGAGGTAAGAAAGTGGCCGGCGTGACCGTAGGTGGTTCGAGGTGGTTCGAGGTGGCTTGAGGTGACGGAAAAGAAGAAAGTGAGAAGAGGTGAAAAAATCTGCACGTGCAGCTGTTCGGTGCCGAGCGGCTCGTTACTCTCGTGTCCAGTTATGTGTACTTACATCATTAATAAACGAACGGTCAGCGAATCGCGGGAAAACTGGCGTAAGGGGATCGAAAAATGCCGCGCCTCAGTACAGTTCCAAGAGGACAATTTTAACGGGCTTTAACGACGATATCTCACGTGATATTTACGAGGTGAATGGGTAATTTATTCCGTGGAGTTAGTGTATTCAACACTGCTTCATAAAGGGGAGTGTGTCACCTTTTTTAATTTTTTCTCCTCTCACGTATTGCATGACCGTTTAATCCTTTTTCTCGCGCGGTGCATCCGCGCAATTAACTATATGTGGGCAAGCGCTCGCGATGAGATTATTTAATTACGTAAATTAATGAAGTAGCATCTCATATTCTGAATTACATACATTTTTGTTGTGGGTATTTTAGTATTTGCTTGTGAATTCAAACAAAGCCTACACACGTTCAGTACATTATATATGTATAGAGAGTTGAAATGCAGGTCAAGTAATTGGCAGCTTATCCTCATTTTTTTTGTGTCTATTCACAAATATCATCATTGTCATACCTGTAGTATCATTATAAAAATCATCATTTGAAATTAAACAAATTGCCATAACTAGTTCACTGTCATGTATACAGGTCAGACATTAAAATCATATACCGTACTTTAGGAACAAATCAGGAAACAAATAAGTCTTCACACTTATATATACATATATGTATTCAAGAAGATAATGTACTGTAACATTTATATAATATGTTAAGAAATCATGGATCATGGCAAAATGTAACAGAAATCAGATCTAATTTAGACAGTATAATTGAACTATACTAATGACAGTCAGATATATTTTAATTCACTGAGATCTATTACTATATATCTCATTTGATTCTGCTTATCGTACAATTTAATTATATCAAAGTATTATAAAGACGATAATTTACATAAATAAATCGACGGCCACTGGTAAGAATCATTCAATATATATCTTAACTTTTTCGTTGCATAATATAAAATTAATCTCATCTTACACTTCAATAATTAATGAATATCAAAGGCCCTGTAATCATTTTCAAAAATATATGTATATAAGTAGTGTTCTTGTCTTTCAATTGACAAATATTTAAAAAATATTTCAATAAATATAGCACAATTTGTTCTAATGACTTGTTAATTAACATTGTAAAGATAAAAAGAAATATGTAATATCTTTATTGTATATGAGCATAAGTATATTAAATTACATTTATATTTCAAATCGTGAATCGTACGCTAATACGTAGACACTCGCATTCATGAATAGGAATACAGATAAATTGCAGGTCATTCAGAATAAGCCGCCATTTATTGTAAACAGTAAGTAAAATTACACCGGAAGTCTGATTAATGCTACAGCGCAAGCATTATGCCTTTTCATTACACAAGATATCAGTAATTTAATACGCGGTATGTAGATGAATTCCAACGCACTTTAGCAATGAAAGTCGAGCAGATATTAATTTTCAACATATTAGTTTACTGTTACGTATTAACTGAACATTTATTTCAGCGTTAATAAGACAAAATAATCTAAAGTATATCAACGATACATGTAGTGTGACTTTCGGTGTCCATGTCAATTAATCATATCACGCATACGCTGATAAACAATCTTGTATTGTATGGACACCTATAAACTATCAAATATGAACAAGACATCAGTCGTAATGAAGTATTATTTTTAGTAAAATGCTACTATGAATATTAAATTCCGACATTTGTAATAAAAATTTTGACGCTACTCGCGTAATAATTGCTATCGATGATAAGTTCAATTAAAGTATACAATATCAATTATCTACTTTATTAGTAATTATAAATAAGCTTGACTATAAGTTTAATAAGATAGTTCTGAAGACCATGACAAACACAACTCTAAACACAAATAAAAATGTTATAATTTCACCGAACATGTGTACATATATATATATCACACATTGGCGTAAATTATTATTCAGTCACAAAATATAGAATCGTGTAAAGGAATAAATTATACCCCTCTTTTTTTCATAATGAGGAAATTAATGTACGACACCACTCGAGGGACGAAAAGTACGATAACGTTACAACTTTCATTGCAGCGATTACCTGTGATGTATAGTGCATTCTTAAATATTCCGAATGAATGTTTTAATTAATACCGTTCGTTCTCCAATATCGCTTATATTTTATTTTATGCTGTTCACGACGATTCGTACTGAGTCTTCAGACACATCCGCTTTCGGGCTGCAAGGTCTTGCGGAAAGTACAAACGCGTAGTCGTCGCTTTTCGTTTCGAAAAAGCGAGAAAATAGAGTAAGCATGCAAGAAAGGAAGACCGAGCGCACATACGCGTATATGTAGGTTTCCGCCGCCTTTAATGATTTTACTCTTCACAGTAGCTTGGGCGCGTGTATAATATTATCAATGAGATTCCGCTCCGTGATACGTAATCGCACGTGCTTTCTGCCTTATTAGCCAATTTGCTTCGTCGAATACTTTAAACAGTACTATATCGCCTCCTACGACGTGCGTTTTCCGGACGCGCCCTATCATATCGCCCTTGACAGACACGTTATACATGATTAACGCATTGGCAGAAATACACTGCCTTGCTCCATTTATCGTCGGAAACTACGTATAGAATCTTAATGATTAAGATTCCATATCACGACAGAAATTCCATTTTCGATCAATTGCAGAGATATTATTCGTATTCTCTAAGAATCAACAGCATTAAATCTGTGAAACGGAAATTCGAAATGCCATTGCGCAATTAAGAGTAACTGAATAATAGGACAGAGATGTGCAAGTTGCAACAGACCCTCACATATATACGCTGCTTGCATGATTACACGGGTCTTGTCCTCAAACGACCCGACCTAACCTTAAGGTCCCAACTATTCAACGAAAGTTACGTTCTTCTTTACGATTCGTTTCCTGATCACACGTATTCCCGCATTGCCAATCTTACGAGCGACGGCGTTTGCCGTTCGTATCCTACTTCAGCACACGAACACAGACCAAAAAGATTTCGCACGAGTGACCCTTGGTGCATTCACCGAGCCTGTCTAGAAAATGGTGGCACGACTAATGACTTTCGACACCTTAACCACATGACCGTTAATCATTGCTTGAACACCGATGCGACTTGAACTTGAGGGACTGTTTCAGCCAATATCTTACGCAATGACCGGCACAGAAGAACCATACTTTCCTAACCTGTGGAGGTTCACTGCCCGATCGAGCATTAATTCTGCATTTGTCCATTATTCATATTAGCGCAATTACGACCAACGGTTTACGAATTAATTTTTTAGCTGTCTATACGTATTTTACTCCAGTCAGTTTTTACCCAACATCCAACTGTAAGCATCATTTTCATAAATTAATGGAAATTCCAATTATTAACTTCATAATCTACTAATATTATATCTAGCAATTTCTACATATTTTCACAGTTCTTACAACCGCAAAAAATGTGTGTCTTTGCAATGAAAAAATTATTCACAAATTTGTTTAGCGTTTTTGGTATTCTTCAACGATTGGAAAAATTGGCACAAGTTATAGGAAACGGCAAAAAAAATGTTTAAAACAATAGAAATTGAAAAGCATAGTGGCGCAAATTGCAATGCTTTTACTTCAAACAAAAAATGTTATTTGATGAGACTGACGTCCAAGTAATTTTGTTGTATTTTTTTTTGCAATTCAAGCACTGTAGTACATTAATGTACCCCGGGGGAATCTTTTTTCGAAAAACAATTCACGAGCAAACATGGCGAAGATAAGAACGAATGTAAGAAACGCGCAACTATAAAATTTTATTCAACATAAGACTCGCGGCCTTGCAGAGAGCTTCTCACAGTAGCTCGCGGTGATTTCATGAAAAACGGAAATGACTGGTCACACCTCGATCGAGTAGCAAGTAGATTGAAGAAGGGGAATATTCGAAACATCAACTAGGCATGCGGAAGAGGAACACGGGTGCAACAGCAGGAAATTACACTTCTCTTTAGTCGTACCGCTAATGCGCTGAAAACACATCGCCCCACACGATTTGATAAAGATGCGACATATTCACCTATGCGAAGCCCTAACGTGCATGCACGTCATAAAATGTCGGTGCTTTTCGCGATCGCCACGGCATGACGAGTTGCAAATGGGCGTCCTTTGTTTTTTAGCATAGGCACTGTCTCCGATGTCATGACTGCCGAAGAGGCAAAATTAGCTATACATTGGAATGACTGGAGGAAAATAAAAAACACGTGTGGAAAAGTAAAAGGTAAAACCACCCCAAATTACCTGTAGCATAATCGTTGTTCGCGTTAATAATAATATCCATTTAGTCAGATAAAATTTAGAACTGTCAATGGAATGTGTGCTTACGTTTCTTCTGCCCTCGTGTTACTCGTGATCGGGAATGAAATTGTAAATCTTATATAATTTGTGAGTCACTCAGTCGCATTTCCCTCGCTTCTGGTCAGCTCGGCATCGTCTCCTTTTCTTTTCATCCCCCCTCCCTCTCTACGTCTACTAATGGGCTTCCCCTTCCGATCTGTCCGATTGAAAAAACGAATGAAGCGAAGCAGCGGGGAAGTGAAGAAGGGCGGAAGGAAGGTAGAGACGAACCGAGTCGGATTAGCCCGACTGGTTAACGTGGGAGAGGTCAGGGTCTGAGAAAGTAAATGCTCTCCTTGAGTACTTCGACCTCCCCGTCCTCGAGGATTCGCACGAATGCGATGGCTTGCACACTTGGATAAAAGACTCGTCGTGTTGGTGCGATCAATGCTCCTTACAAATCAACGCTTCGTCGTGTTCATCCCTCGCGGCGCGTTAAAAAGTTAGCCTGCAAATGCATGGTAATGCCTTGTAGTAAGTACAAGTTGTAACCTTTCAGAGAACAAATCAAAACGATCGACTTGTGAAAAGTACGGTGGAAATGTGCGTATCATTTTTTCTTGTCTTTAGGTACAGTAACGTCTGTTTCTCCTGTCCAGGTGGTGTACGTCGGAGAAGGCGCGGCGTACGTTCCAGTACCTTCATTGAAGAACAGACCGTTGAGTCCTAACCTCCAGGCGCTTCAAACTCTTCAAGGTCTACAAGGACTGGCAGGAAGTTCTGGAGGAACGGGATTATCGGGTGACGATGACTGGAAGAGACATCCGGAAACCTGGGATCGTGAACACCGACGATACAGGCCCAACACGACTAGAGTGCAGCGTAAGTCTAATTTTCCTATCCTTTGATTAGTTACACGTATAGCTATTTCAAAACTGACTTTTTATTTATATTTCACGTAGATAGCCACATAAGATTCGTTATATTTAAATACGGCATGTTCGTTTTTTTTTTCAACAACTACAAGATTCTATACTCATTAACATAGAGCTCTAAAAAGATGCACCGTTAGTACACAGACCGTTAGCAAAAACTTGGTAGATGGTGAATAGGGAGTGATGCCCGGATCTTTTTTCGGGTACTTTACCGCTCATTACAAAATCATGTGACATAAGATTCCGCAATATCGTGATAAGATTACGTATACCGTATAGCCGTATTACGGCGTGTATCACGTTGTGTACTGACACTCGCGACTCATGACTAACAGCTGTCAGGACAGTAGGTCACCGCGTACGGTTCTGCATGAGCTTCCTCCATTTCCGCGTAACTTCCTCGCGATAGCCGCACGCGTGTCTGTGGCAATGCATGATGTGTCTGGCAGATCGGACATTACGCTAGAGAAGCGTTAGAAGATTCAGAATAGGACGGCAAAGTAGTGGCGCTACCGTTATAGTCCGGCAATTAAAACGGCGTTGGAAGGCTGACGCGGTTCTGACACCAAGAGTCCGGCTCGGCTTCCTGCACGTCTCAATAGCATCATTATCGTCATCATCGTCATCAGCTTCATTATCGTCATCGTAATCGTCATGATCATATAAAATATATAGCGGTTACGTAGAAAGTCGAGCAGAAATACGAGGTTATAATAACACTGATAAGAGGGGATGGATCCAGGACCGCTTGTGCCAGTTTTCATGTTGGAGGTAGAACGGCAGCTGTCGTAATTCTGTTAGATTCGACGTATTTCTATAAATATCTCCGTCTATTTCACGCAATAGATATTTTGTATCAAATCATATTAAAAATAATTCTACTATTATATTTCCTTAAATCCATTATGAAAGAAACATAATGCAGTAGGTCACTTAATGAATGCGATGATGGAATCATAAAACGCAATCGATCAGCCGGCTTTATTACGTTTTTAAGAGGCGGAATTCAAATTAACAATATCAATAATATTATATATACCTTTGCTTATTGTTATTTTCAATATCCAGAACGTCGTGGAAGAGGCACATTGCGAGCAATCTAGAGTTTTGAAAAAGAAAATCTAATTCAATAATTGTTTGCCGATAAAAATCATCGTTTCGCTATAAATCACTTAAAGCATGCCGATCGGATCACAATCGGTAGTGCGATCATAGTGCTGATAATCTGAAGAACCGTTCGAGAGGGAGCTAAAAGACCTTACCTACGATTCGGAAGTGATATTCCAACTGTACGGACTTGGATCGTGATGGGACTTAACAAGGGTCACCTTCAGCATTGTTAGCGCGGTAAAAATGGCTACCGAGACGGGGTTCTGATGCCGTGCTCGGAGGAGTATATACGCCACTTATTCCACGATCTTGGGAGTTCAATGGAGTCATAAAGCCGCGGCATCGTCGCCGCGGGAACTCGAGCCCACCCGGCGCAATCGTCGATTGCGCTATGAAAGGCGGCCATTATGTTTAATGCATCTCCCTCCGTTCGGCCGCTGCCGATTTTCACGAGCGTATGAGCGCTTGTTACCTACACGCTCTCATATAGTTCGTTAATCTCCTTTTTTTCTTTCACTCGTCGCCTCCTTCTCTTTCCGTTTCTTTTTCACGTTGCGCACGCTGCGGGACGTATGCAGCAGTGCCGGCACGTGAAGGCGCACGAGCTTTCATCTCGTATGCGCGTTCGGACTAACAAGTTTATTCCCGATATAAATTGACTCATTAGCATTTGTGTTCCGAGTGCAGGAAAGGCGTGTAAAATATGGGAGTACAAAAGGGAGGATCTTTTTCCCGGTTTATCCGACTGACTCGACGGCCGATTATTATTGAATTCTCGGATGGGAGCTTGGAAAAATCTCGCGTGCGCAATAAATATTGCGTTATTAACTTTGCAACAAATGCAGAAAGTACAACGGCGAGTCATCGATGCCACACGATATTGCAGTCATTTGTCAACAGGTATTATGAATATTCTAGGGATTTATCACAGCGGATGCGGAAGGAGCGCAGGCGGGAAAGATTTATTTGTCGTATTATCATGCATATTTGTACACGAGGCTAAAGTTGCTATTTTGAATTATTAATATTTCTTTTATTTATGAAACCTATTTACTGATATGGCGACGAAAGCTTATTTAACTATTTCTCTAAATACATTATTCAATGAGCAGACATTAAGAACTTAATTTTCTTATTGAGTTAAGATAATATAAACTCTTTGCATTCATCTTTAGTTCTAACTGTAGATTATTAGATATTGGAGTTTTTCTTCCGGAGTTATACAACCGTAATCGACCTGTTAGGAATCCATTCATTTGTTTGCATATCGAGTGATTCTTATTGGAATCGTACGATTAGTCCTTACTTAGTTGAGTTGCAAATTATCTGAAATGTAAATTTTCTTAAAGAATTTCCAATTGGCGAATTTCTGCTGACAGAAACTGGACCTACATTGACCACCCAATATACGCGTGAGACTGAATGTCAATTATTCGAACATACCTATATATCCAGTATACGTCCGATGGATGTCCAGTGTTAATTGGAATCCTCGCTCTTTTGTTTTCGCGCACTGACTTTTTGTTTCTTTAAAAAACTCATGGCGAATGCAGAGAAAGTGTAATCAGTTACAATTCGTGAATCTACCTAAGGCGTATGACTCAATAAGACCCGAAGTTAACTAATTAAAACTCATGATTTTATAAAATTCCAATTATCCCTGAACATATTCTCTTTTATGAATGATACATTCATTCCAATGCATCTATAACATACCGATGCCGTTTTTTGTAGAACGATTTATTTTTGGACTCGAAATAGGCGACATGAATCCTGAATGTAGTGGAGGATCTACGTTTCATCCGTTAACATGTACCTACATGCAAAAAATTCTGTTTATTACGGTTACACAGCTCCAAATATTTCTCTGAGTCATCGACGCGTTGGTGTATTTGGTATGTGAGCAAGCATGTCACCCACTTTATCACGGCTCGAATGTTCATGCAAAATAATGTAAACACTACCTTGTTATATTTTTGAGCTGTTAGCTATGTCTCGAAATTTTAGGGACTTCCAAACGGGTTTTATGCAATTTTTATGTTTTATGGGGGTCAACTATCGGCATTCTCAAATCAGAATTCCACGAATTTACTGAAAATATTAACATGTGCGGTACCTTTGCAAGGTTTGTTTGGAACGGGTATCAAATAGGACCAATGTCGAGTGGGTCCCATGTAGTCGACAATATTCACCAAATGTGACAATTGTATGCCAATCGTATTATATAACGCAAGGATAGGTTCGATTAATTTTCACCGGATGGAAAGAATGCGCTAATTTGTAATTAGTTACCATTTGTCATATGCGACAATCATCAACGATTTCAAGAAGTGGCCCCAGAGAGTTCAGCTCATCATCGAAATTTGTACGTCGATGTTTAAACTAGGTGCTATACAACTTTTGCTTTACTTCCATTATTTTGAAAATAACAAAATATCGTCACGAAAATTACTGAAACTTGTAAACTAATGCTTGAAATATCGTAGGAAATTTTTACCCATATCGTTTGAAGGTTGCTATACATTTCTAAAACCATATGGATTTTTTATTAGTGGTTCCATCTATGCGGCAGCCTCGGGACTTATTGAGTGACGTATTAATATACGTTTCACAACTCTTAACATTCATGCAATTCATGAATAATATTTGGGAAACATATTTTGCACCTGGAAAGCGACTAGCTCCAGATTGAAAGTGAAACTATGAAATCCACCAATGGGCCACTAATCTAAGATTTTGCCATACTAAATAAAAAAGGATTTTCTGCGAGAAAGATTATGCATTATTCTCTCCAGTGAACTTATCTTCCAAAAGATAGGTGCGCATGCCAGTCGGACAGCCGGAGAATATCGCCGTAAGTTTACGCAACATACTGCATTGTTTGTGCAGCATCGTTTTGCCGGACAATGAACACAAAGCACGGAGTGCTAATAAGACTCGGCCAGCAAAATTGTCCATGGCCCGCTCGGTCCCTGAGCGGGCGATATGGCGATGAAGATTCGAAATAAGAGTCCAGCATAAGCGGTTGTATCATCGAGGCGACTCGGAGTGTAACTATCGCGTCTATCTCCACTGACCGTATATATACGGGACTTACGTACATACGTGCGTTACGTCCTCGGGTGGATACTTCTTACTACGAAGTGCGCCTGCAGGATCTTGGGACTTTCACTCGTCATCCGTGACTGGCTTTCTGTTTATGTCGGTGCTTTTCCTTTTTTCCGACTATTTCGACACCCTGATCCGATGCGAATTTTCTCTATTCGACGTAAGCGACGTGCACATCCTTTCGGTGCTACAAGTTTTCTTCCAATGCAGTTTCCACGCACAATGGATTACATAAATCGTGCCTTCCTTTCCTATTTTGACTCAACGTTAAATGTCATCTTATCAAATTTATGTTCGGAAGTTTGTTAGAAAGAACAATTAATTATTTTGAACTTGATAACTTATAACAATTGCATGGACTGCTGCCTTAATGTTTTATATTTTATTAAAAGAAAAGTAATTTTGTCCAATTTCTTTGGTTAACAATAAAGAATGAAAGATCTCCCTGAGATGTTCCAATAATAAACAAATCTATACGCTTACCTTGAGTAATTTTTCAAGATATTCATTTCCACGTTATTATAGTTTTTCGACTTGCACAAAAGGTCAATGATCTTATGTCTGTATCAATAATTAGCAATTGAATTACGGAGGTCTTAAATATCTTGCGGTTTAATTTTTATTTGCGCGACGATCAGTCTTATTAGCACTTTATGTACCTCATAAAAGCACAAATGATGGCTTTGAAAGTTTACTGCCGATGCGAAATAATAAAAATGCGGTAAATGAGATTATATTCTCTTTCGTTTATATTCATAACAACACAAATCATAAGAATACTGCACGAATTAATTATTTTAAAAAGTATAGTATAATTTTATTGTAATAAAAAGTATACAAAAGTATACATAGGCAATTGCTTCATTCTGAAACATGAATGAAGATAATATGTCATGTATGAAAATGTTGAAATGATGCTTGAAATAGTAACGTGTAGTTATAAGTGATGGAACGGAAATGTGCATTAGCCTTGAAATTTCAAACAATTAGGAAGAGTTTATAAAACATCTATACGTATACAAGTTATGTATGTTTTTAAAATCTTTCTAAAATTATTCCATTGTTAATCTTTCATAAAAATTAATTTTTTCAGTTTACGCACAGAACAATCCTAGTATTCCTGACAACGTAACACTATAGAAAAAAATATGTATTTTTTTATCATCGTTAGAAAATAGACCCTGAATATACTAATAAAGAATATAAATAATTGAAATATTAAAATTTCGAAATATCCTAGTACACAATCGCAACTATTCTGAATTTGTTGATGTGATTTCGCGATTGCATATATCACATGTCGATATAAAATGCCTTTTAAATTATTTATTAGCAACCAATTCAAAATAATTATTTATCTGAGATCAAATAAGCTACGCACTATAGCGACCGCAAGTATTACTATAGTATCGCCATCAGAGTTTAGTGATGGAAGCCAGTATTATCATTTCTAATGTAACCGTTGCGGTTCTATCCATAATATCCATTATTCTCCTCTTTACTCATTCAGCGTAGTTAGCCGCAAAAATGTAAAGATGAATAAAAAAACTACGGAAACACGATTGTGGTCATATCTAGATTACATTACTAGGTTCAGGTTGACGTTAAATTAATAGATATTTTTTTATTCTACTAGGTAATAAATCGGGTAATTCCAATTGCGTTTATTCCTGCGCCTATTATCTGTTTTGTTTGTTTCGTAGTAATCAGTTTAGTACGCAATAAAAGAGCAAGAAATGTCTTGAAGTTGTTTAAACATCTCGAGTTATGTGCACAGTACGGCAATTATCACTTTAAAGTTTTTGTAATATTTTTGATCATATTGTTAATGACAGATAAGTGATAATATACGTCATACCCATAATTGTGAAAAGTCTCAACAGATGTCAATATAACGGTGCATTCCTTAAAGCATTAATTTATGTAAAAAAAGTAGTCGGTCCAAATAAACTAACAATAATAAATATATTCGATTTCAAAGTTTTATTGGCACCATTTTGTTTTAAAGGGTGTCTAAATACCGACGCTCTACTTTGATCAATCTCGTTTTTACCGACGGTTTATCAACCCCTTAACGGGGTTCCAAAGTGAGATTACTCAGAGATTATTCACGATCTGGTTTTCAGAGATTCCTTCTTTATATCTGCTAAACGACAGATACAACTGAACGTGAATATATATATATATATATATATATATATATATATATACATGCCCTCATACACCATACTCTCACAAAAATATCATTATATTCATTTCTTTCACCCCACGGAACAGAACCACAAAATACGAAATACGGACCTATTTTATTTCCAAACGTTTGGGTTTTGTACTGGACGAACCCGATCCAAAAATTCCGGTATGCATCCCGTAGAATCACAGTTACAAAGTGTTTTCTTCCGATATCTGCCTAAAACTGTTTTTTTTTTTTTTTTTTTTTTTTAATAGAATTGGAAAACTGCGGAATTGCAAAATTAATAAATAAATAATTTTTGCCGTTTTTCGAAAATAATTTCAGCTAAATCGGTTCATAAATGAAGGAGCTCGCCATCTATTGTACAGGAGTTTCGATAAAAAGTGTCGGTAAAAGTTCTACTTTAGAACCCCCTTAAGAAAATAAGCCATATTGCAATATTAACAGTTCGATTTTTCTTGCACCCTTTCCTTTCAGTTAAGATGATAATAATGATATTGATAATCATGAGAAATACGATTTATTTATTTTCATTCGTTCTCTGTCCACCTATACGGTAGAAAGAATATAAAGGTGGTTCTAAAGTAGAACAGTTACCGACCGAGCTCCAACAATAAAAGTATAAATAAAAAGTGATTGAAACATTTTTGCAAAATTTTCGCTTTGGAAGGGTGATTCTACATAACATATACAATTCTAAAAAAAATATCGCTGAAATTGCTTCCGAATTAAACGAGAATTATCCGAAATAAATTTTGTTTGTTTATGGTAATAGAAAATAATTTATTTCGGATTTTCCTCTTTTAATTGGGAATCAATGTCATAGATATTTTATTGGGGATTGTATATCATGCCCGAATTTTGAAAAAATGTTTCAATCCTTTTTTATTTATACTTTTCCTGTTTTGAGGTTAGGTCGGTAACTGCTCTACTTTAGAACCACCTTAAGAGGATTCCAAAGTGACACGACAATTCATGATCGGGTATTCCGAGATTCCATCTTTATCGGCTAAATGATAGACACAATTGAACGGTAACATATATATACACGCACTCGCACACATACTCTCACAACCAAGTCGTTCTATCATTTGTTTCATTCCACGGAACAGAACCACAAAATACGAAATACGGGCCGATTTTATTGCCAAAAGGTAAGGTTTTTTACACCTTGTGATATCCTATTCTGCCATATATTTTCTTTATATATTATTAACGATAATCTAACTTACAACTAATTCGTTAATTGAGTAAATACAAAAAAAAATAAATAGGCGACAGCTAAAAT
>JAPYZR010001274.1:0-22704 GCA_030522945.1 Trichopria nigra | reverse complement strand
ATATTTTTATAAATTTTTTAATAAATTTTTATAAATTTTTACAGGAATTATTTTGGTATTGGTATTTCATGCTGTACATTTTGCATGTGCCAAAAAAATTATTCCTGTAAACATTTATAAAAATTTATTAAAAAATTTATAAAAATATGATATTATAATATCATTTTGCTTTATGATGAAGTACGTACACGGAGATAAAAATGAGGTACCGGTTACAGTCGACGATGCTGCATATATATATACGGACTGGAATATAGATTGTATCACTAATACTGTATATCTGAAGGTAATAAAAAGAAGATTCTATAAAGATGCCAATCTCAGCTCTGCCTAAATAGGAATCGTTCCTACGAGGCGATTGGCGATAATACAAATGTAAATTAGGTTAGGTATTTTAATATTTGTATGTCCATATGGTCCATACACTATGTATATACATTTTATTAGTCACCACTTTATTTCAAACCTATTTTTATTGTACATTTTCATCAGTGATTGTAAATTTCAGCTGTATAAATTTATTGTTTTATTAGTATACAGCTTTTCAATAAAGAACTTTTACATGTATTGAATAAATAATTCAGGTCTGAAGTTCAATACCGATGAATGAAAATGTGTTGGAATAAAATATTTAGGTCTGAAATTCACTATCGATGGCTAAAATCTATTCGAATAAAATATTTAGATCTGAAATTTACAATCGATGACTAAAATCTATTCGTATAAATCATTCAGATCTAAAATTTACAATCGATGACTAAAATGTTTTGGAATTAAAATATTTAGGTCTAAAATGTACTATGGATGACTAAAATTTATTCAATCTATTCACAAAATATTTAGTCTGAAATTTACTATCAGTGATTAAAATGTATTTCTACAAAAAAATACAGGACTGATGGGACTGATCGATATTCACATTGGTAACTAAAATGCATACTATATATAACTGAAATATGTACGTATACAGACATGCACAAACGTAGTAGAGGTACCAATAACCTAACCTAACATAACCTAAATTTCATGCAATTATATATGCCACTATGTATTATTATCTATTAAAATTAATAATTAGAATCATATAGTATATCACATTTAAAGTGTGATCTGGTCCCCCGTATACACTCTGGTAAAAATGACCAAAGTCACACTTAAATTACATTTATGGAACGTTATATATATGTTTAAGTCGCACTCAAATATTAAAGCGTGACTTGAGCGTGAATTTGGACGCCGATTTTTATGATTTAGGTATAGAATATTATAATATGCGATTTCAAAAAATATTTTACTTGAAATTTCGAGTGAACGTCTTTTGTATACCAAAATTTGATACTGGTGGATTAATATATCGTTAGTCGTTTGCATGTCGGCCAATTATATAGAAGCCTCTTAAAAGTTAACGCGCGACTTTTGCCAGCAGATGGCGTCGCGTATATGTGCCAAATATTGCAAGCGAACATACGAGACGTAGTTGGGGTATAATTAAAAATAATTTTCTCAAATGGTATGCGGGAAATTCGTAATTACCATACAGATGTTATTTCGCGAAATGCCGACATCAAAGACAGTGTGGGAAATACTAATTCCTCACGTACTATATATTAAAAGAAATGTCGTTCATTACGCATGCGGGAAATTGCATTTCCCGCACTGTGAACGAAATAATCTATAATCAATAATTCCTTGATAGAAAAGTAAGACAGAAATTAATGAAATTAGAAAAAAAGTATATGGATTTATATAAAAAAATATAAAAAAAAATTAAGTCTTATTTGACTATTGGCACAAAAACAATTCACATATACTTTTGAACGTATTGCATAAAACTGTCGAATGATAAAAATAAATGTTTGCGTGAAATCAACAAATCCGATAAGGCCAAATTGCGCACTTTTGCTATTACGCGCTTGAACAATACACAACGGGTTGTAAAAGCACTAAAATATAATGTAAAAAGTGGATTTTAATTGATCGAAATAATAACAATCGTTTGTCCATTGATATTCAACTCATTAAAACAAAAAAAAAACACAAAAAACATAAAAAAAACATAAACAAACAAAAAGAAAATACAAAAAAAAACTAAACAAAAAGATAATACAAAAAAAAACTAAACAAATACAAATAGGATAATTCTTGGTTTTCATTTTTTATTCTGTTTATAATCGTAATTAATAATGCAGAAAGTAAATTTATATAAACTCAACTGATCATTCATTAAAATCAAATTTTTCAATACGTTTAAATTCTACGACATATATTAGAATATAATCAAAAATGTATATACTTTCAAAATTCTTCAATATCTCGAGAATAATAATAAGAGAGAACCGCAAATACTGATAAAATTTTAAAGATTATCAAATGAGATGATGACCTTGAGCCAATTAAAAACACCCTCTGCGTATATTTTACAAATTTTTAAAAGAATAAAATTTTCAATATGCTAAAATTTATTGAGAACGCCACAAAATATATATACAAAATATTTTATGTATATTAAGTTTATCAAAAGTTTATCATTTTAATTGATTATAATTTGCATTCTAATTTATAATTGACAGAATTATCCGACGGAATTGAATTATTAATTACACCTTCTCGTTTATTGTTGGCATCCGATGGAAAGAAATAGCAAAAGCGCTTCTAATTTTGCGTGCATTAACGAATTACTTTAATTTTATATGTATATCGGTATATACCATGCACGGATGACACACAGTCGTCCGATTCTAATGCGACCAACATTAGTGTAAGGAATTTATTGACCCGAACGGAATAAAACATTCCAACACGCAATCCAGACGGGTCAATAAGTTCCTTACACTAATATCATTGTTTTGCCACCTAAAGTCATTTCCGTTAGATGAAGAATTTTATTATTGACACGTTATACCGTATATATAAACGAAATTTAGTAAAAAATTGAATAAAGTCTCCATTATACATATATATACGTTCCTCCATATAATGTTCTGGTAGAAATTGCAAACGTTTATTAGATTTTATTTGTCTAACATTCTCATCTAATGCCTGAGAGATATTAAGGAAAGTCACGTATTCACACATATTAAGGGACTGCTGAAGTGGCTTTAGGTCAATTTAAAATTTTGTTATTTTCAAGTAAATATTTACTTGAATTAAGAAAAGATTTTCTTGAATTAAGTAAGATTTACTAAAAAGAAGGAAAACATATTCTTAATTCAAGTAAATATATTACTAAATAATTATTTACTTGAATACAGACATTTTTTTCAGTGCATAACCTACAATATTCAAATTATGTAGAAACTAAATATAATTTCAGGTCCAAATCTATTTTGAGGGCGTTTTTACGTATTTTTTATTTTTTTTACACGTCAAATTTCAGCAAAATCAGTTCAGAATTGGGCCAGAATTTGCAAGAATAAAGATGCGAATTGTCACAGTATAATTTCAATTTTATTCTTGCGAATTGTCGGCCAATCGTAAAAGCGCCCTAAAATATATTTAGTTTTTGTTTATAATTTAAAAATTTTAGGTTAGATATTGACGTTATCGACCGAATCGCTTGAACTTCCCCTTACGGAAGCGGATTTGTTTGAATATTTTGGGAATTTCTTTAAGATAGATCACATTTATATTACGACTTGGAAAAAATTAGGTCAGTTTGGCATATTACTAAAAAATCTGTCTGATTTTTTTCAGATCCCTACATCGAACGGCTTTTGAGAAAAAAAAATATTTACGAAAAAAGTCATTTCTTTCACCATGATGGAGGAAAAGAGGAAGTCTTCAAAAGTCAAAATGACATGTATATATACGAAGCAATAGAATAAATATCCTTTATAAAAAAAAAACATCTAAATTCCCTGCGGT
The DNA here is from genome assembly GCA_030522945.1 of Trichopria nigra. Taxonomy (NCBI): domain Eukaryota; kingdom Metazoa; phylum Arthropoda; class Insecta; order Hymenoptera; family Diapriidae; genus Trichopria; species Trichopria nigra. Next base: position 18,840 of record JAPYZR010001274.1, on the reverse strand, counting down.
AAACAAATACATATATATGCAGCAACGGATTGCAATTTCATCTTCGCTGCCACAAAAGAGTTCCCTGCTGGATATCTGACAAAAACGCAATGAAAGTTTCTTCTTACAGTATGGAATGCGACCCCTTTCGCAAACAGAGATATTGCTACAGTATCATCCACGTAATAAACTTATCAGTTTTCAATTTCTCTGTTAGACTTTTTATCGTATACCGCGTAAACTTATTTACACGCCGTGCGTGAATTACGACTTTTCCGTTGACTTCGGTGATGACAGTATTGTTACTATATTCCTTAATTAATATACATACATGCAAAACTATATCGATTATTTCACAGGCTAAAGGACGCAAAATATATACGGTCAGTTTTTTAAAGCGTAATTGACCCTCGAAGAATACTAAACTTTACCGAGTCGGTCGTAAAATGAAGACACGTGCGAAGGAAAAAGACTTTTGTCATTTAATGCGAAACAAAAAAAAAAAAAAAAATAAGAAGAAAAGATACACGTCTGCAAGTTAGATCTGCAGTTATGATAAAATTTGAAACGTGCATAGATAAATAAATTGCTATACTTGCGCTCTATCCGAAAATCGACTAAATATGTACGTTTTCGATAATCGACTTTTCAGATGGTATAATATCGATTCAAATTAGATGCGCGTTACGTTCTAAAAGAAAGCAAACTTTTTATTAATATTCGCTACTATTGCGGATGAATTTATCATGAATTTGTTATGGTGTTGTTTAATATTGTTTTTTGTAAATATCGATACTTTTTTGTCAATATCGATAACTTTTTTACTATTTCTTAAAATATGTTTTTTAATTAGTTTAGGAATGGTTTGTTGATGTTTTCAATTTCTGTGTTTGGTTAATTTAATAATTTTTTAATTAATGATTTTCGTCGATTTTTATCAACTTGGAAATATTTCCTGAAAATTTCGTTTATATATCTATTTTTAACCTTTAATTTCTCGCAACCATTTTAGGAATTTATTTAACCTTTAATTTACGTTCAGCTCATTTTCTTATCACTTTCAATTTGCATTCATCAATATTTCAATTCTTTAACAAACGTTTATCAATTACCTATTCCTATCAATTTTTACATTTTGCATGAAATTTTCGTTACAATTGAGCAATTCTTTTTGTTTTTATGTGATCACGTGATTATTGTTTTCTTTATTTTCATTTTTTTGTTTTGTTAATTCCCAGCCGTACTATTCTGCGTCTTCGTGTCTGCTCGAGCGATAACACGCGAATAACAGGCGTAGCGTTGACATGCATGATATTAAAAATAAATAGAACGACCAATAAGGAATAAACGTCATGAATGAGGTTATAGCCGATTTGTTTCTTCTCTGGCACGAGCGAATTTCGTCACTTTTGCAATAACGATATCTCACAAGACACGCATTTCGATATATTTTCATATATATACTTTTAAGTTTGATGGATTGTTCAAAATTGTGTATCCTTAAAGACGATCTGAAACATATATAGTTGAAAAACCGAAACTGATAACGACAACAAAATTCGATATAGATCAAGGTTATACGCGGAGAAAATTTTTCTTGTAAATTTTACCATACAAACTTTCGTCATGAGAAAAATTGGAATTTTTTATAATAAAAATTAATACCATGAATGGCAATTTTTACCATACTCATAGTAAATATTCCAAAAAATGTTATGTAACTTTTGTCATAAATAATGACAATTTTTCACTGACACAAGACTCGTGTCGAAAGTCTGTCCTCAAAATGCTATCTGGTGTTGGTAAAATTTACAAGAAAAATGTTCTCCGCGTATATACAACAAACGTTCTTTAAATAAAGGAAATGTTGATGAATGCAAATTGAAAGTGATAAGAAAATGAGTCGAACGTAAATTAAAGGTTAAAAAAATTCTTAAATGTTGGCGAGTAATTAAAAAAAAAAAACACACAATTATTTTCCTAAACAAAATGTACAGAAAATATTTACAAGCTGACAATAATCGACGAAAATCATTAATTATAAAATTAATAATAAATTGAAAAAAAAAAACAGAAATGGAAAATATTAATATACAATTTTCAAAACATAACCCATTTTGTACATGATTAAATTACATTAATTGTATATATATATACGTGTCTGATGTTGATTGATGCTAATAAATTCGCATATATTAATAAAATTATACTTGATAACGATTAGAAAAAGTTTGAGAAATTAATTTAGCTCAAAATCCATTTTTAAACGCTTAATTATAAAGTGAAATTATTTAATATGAAATTTTTCATATGCGTGTATCTGCGAAAGCAATCTTTTTAAGACGATTTTCAAGATTCGAAAATAAAACGTATCCATCGGTCGAAATTAATTCGAACGTTATTTAGAATTTAATTCGAATTTGTTTCGCAAAGATAAACGAATTTCAGAATAAATAAGATATATAGTCGAGAATAAAAAACAACTTATTTACGTTTTGCTTGGATTTTCAGTGCTATAATTTATTATCATTCAAACTTATGTAAACTTGCGTCTGGGCAAAATATTTATACAATTTTCAACTAATTAATAACAATAATAATAATAACAATTATAATAAAAAAAAAATACTAAATAAAATTGATTATAAAAGAAATTAATAAATCTAAAGTACTCGTTTCAAAAAGAACTTGAAAAATATGTATATATACATGAATTAAGATGTTTTTGTGATTAAATATAAAATTGTTTATCCAATGTTTATGATTTGTAAATAGTATCAATGCGAATACACGCGAGCATGTGATTATCAGTAATCTGTCATTTCGATTGATCCAAGGACGTGCAGACACACTGACCCAGATTAGTGATCTTTAAAATCATTTCAAGTTAGTGAAAAATTTGTAAAATATTCGTCCAATGATTTATGTTTGTTAATTTACCTGCTAATTAATAATAGGTATAATAACATATTATTTGGATTTTGTACAAATTTTATTACAAATTCGACTAAACTCTTGAATGGGTATTATTGAAATGAAAAAAAAATTTTTTTTTTTCAACATTGAAATTCTACTTCATCTGTAAATATACGTTTATAATAATTGGTAAATTTTAATCAATTATATTTTAATGAATTTAAAGGGATAACTGAATCCTTAGTGAAAGAATGTTTGTTCGATCGAAATTAGCAAATAAAAAATGTCGCGAAAAAGTTAATGATCTAATGCAATTCGCAAGTCGTTATCTTAATACGAACTTGAAAACATCAAAATTACGTAACATATATTAAAATTAAGTATGTCATAAAAAAAAACTCACTTTCTCAGTTCAAATTAGTAAAAAATTGGTAAAACAATTTAAATTCACCCATTTAAATTAGTTCAAATCCTATTATATAATTACAATAAAGTGTTCATTATTTTATTGTTCTTTTTTAATTGACTACGTTCTTAATTATTCAAATTCTATACTTTCTGGATTTATTTAAACTAAACAATTTTTTTGTTAGTAATAAAAAAAGAATAAAAAGCACAAGTGTAAAAATATATAGGGCATAGAATTGAAAATAAAAAAAAACTTTACATAGTTTCGAATAAAATCTATAGATTGAATCTTTCTTACCTGTAAAGTACGGTGTATAAATAAGAAAAATTCATTTATGGTGTGTACGAAAATGCATTAAATGAATAAATAAATATATGAATATAAATAAAGATTAAATATGTTTTAATTACTGCAAAAATGTGAAAAGTACTCAATAAATTAGAATGTTACCCTATATAGAGAAAATAATACCAAAAACACGTAAACACTTAGAAATCTATTTTATTAAAAAGATTATTAGGAATGCAATTAACATAAAATTTGAACAATTAAACGAATTGCATATATGATTCGTAATTAAATTTTCATTCATGAATGTTCAAAGGTATGTTTCCTAATTACTGATGTTTATATAAACATATAAAATGTACATCTACATATACATATACAAATACTATATTATATATATTTTGTTGGCGCCGATTGTAAATATATGTTTCGAATAAATTTTGATAGTATTTTTGTATATATGTATATAGATTATTCATACAAATTTTATTTATACGAAAGTATACTTGTTTTATACATTTTTCTATAATTCAATTTCACATCTGCCTGCGGTTTACAATTCTATTTTGTCTTTTAGTTTAAAAATACAGAACGGTCGTAACATTACTTTATTTTTATTATTATTATCATTATTGCTTTCTATTTTATCCCTAGCAGAAAATAAGACTAGTTTATGGATATTTTTTCTGGACTCCATTACTCTCAACACAGAGACCAGAAAAATTGGTCAGAAATTGATGTCATTTTCTACTAGGGATAGAAACTACTAGGGAATACAAACCTGTTACACTTCGAATCACTCAAATAAACAAATGAAGAATCCTACTTATTATTGATAAACTATGTAAGTATTTATTATATTTATAAAATGTTACTATAATTAAATTGGTTATAACTGTTTATCACTGATGATTATAGTAATGTTTTTACTAGTAATTAGTTGATTGTCAACTACTTCTAATTAATTGATACATCTTAAACAATTTTTACTTCTTTCAAGACATGTTACATCATTCTATCTATTTTCCGAGTTGTCATTTTAAATATTCTGCAAATTTTGAAAAGAAAAACGAGATTACGAGATTCTTAATACCGGAGATAACAAAATTTCAAAAACAAAACAAAGAACCACTGATTCAATGGAACGCTTTATCCACTGTCGTAATTAAATATTCATTTTAATGAACGAACTTCGTAATTGTAATGAAATTTGTTGACGAGTGCGCATTTAAAAAAAAAAAACGATGATGCATTTAGTGAAAAATCTTATAAAAGATACACGAAGCAAAATTTCCATTTTACCATACAGAAGGCATATATTGAAGATGTACTTTCATTTAATGAGAACATTTTAAAAAGCATATAGTAAACTTTGCCATGACTAATTGTAACTCGTTCTCGAGATGAAAGTTTGGTTAAAAGATGCCACCATAAAAATCTCAACGAAACTTACGTTGAGTATATTATTATTATTGTTATGATTATTTTTATTATTACTGCTAGACTTGAAAAAATAAATATTAAAAAAAGAAACACATTACAAAAATATATTATTTTCAAAAAAAATACTTCCCTAAAATGTCTGAAAAGTGAAAGTAACAATTGTCATTTTTATTACAAAATTGTGTATCAAAAAAACTTACTTCTGACGGCATTCTAAACGACACGCTGAATTTCAATTGGTTTTATCCTATAAACGACAGTCGTTTCTACTCTTTCGTATACTCGCCCATGAATTAGTCATCTAATAATCCGTAATAATAACTGAAAGATATCTTTATATATGTATATACGAATTTCACGTGATGCAGACATTAAACTCGGATGGTAATTAGGCGCTGACCTAATTAAAAAGCATCCCTTTCCGACTGTGCTTTTGCGAGCGTCATAAACGCGCTTTGTCCGCATAATGACCCTCTCTGGATTGAAAATCGGAATTGATAATATATTTTTTAATAACTATAAAAATAGTTTGTCGAAATGAAGAAAAAAATTTGTTGGCCATCGGCGAGTTAAACGACTGTAATTCCAAACAGCTATTCTTATTCTTACATTTATTTGAAATTAAAAAAAAAAAAAAAAAAAAAATAATGATTCACGTTAAAGTATATAAGAACGCTCGCCATATACTTCTTATTCATACTATAGGATTGGCGAAGCTGTTTTCATATATTGGAGTAGGCGAAGTTTGCCTTCTGCAATTGTGCAAACGTCCACGGCGTATCGTCAGAGACCTTCGAACATCGATTTGAATAATTGATCGGCACGGACGCTTCGTTTTATTTATTGTTTCCTTTTTTATATTTTTTTACAATCATTACGTCGCGCGCCATCATTTTATCCAAACGAGCGTATCGAGCAGTTACAATTTTCCGGTTGTATTGTTTTTTTTTTCCCGTGAAATGATTCTGCGTTATATACGACATCTTATAGATTCGAACTTATTGTCGGAGGCAAATGTGTCGTAACCAACAAGACGCGGTAATGTTTTTTTTTTTTTTTTTTTTTTTTAAAAGCAAGTCTTTCAAAGCTAACGATCCATCATCTACATATATATGTATAGAATTGGAATTGGAACTTTGCATGGAATTACGCAGGAAGGCACGATGATGGGTATACGAAGTTTGCCATTTTGCGTTAGTTGGGTTTACCTATATACATACAGAAATATTACGTGTAGTTAGTCGCATCAAGGTTAAGTTAACCTGAAAGTCCACTAACCCAGATTTCAACGGTTTGTGTTCTTCATTTGAACAATGTTGCGGCCTTTTGAAATGGTTGGTTATGAGGCAGACGTGGTCATGAGGGTGTTTTTGGAACTGATTTGGCCCGTTTAGTCGGTATTTTATAACTTTTTGGAGTCGTGTTTTGCATATACAAAGTCTATATATATATATATATATATGTACGGTAATTCTGATTGGATCAATCAATTTTGTCGTGAAAAGTTACAAGTGGTCCCTCGTCGATATATGATTCTCAGAATAATTTGTATTATGATTTTATTATGATATATGATACAATTCATATTTTTAAGATAATTTTTAAAAATTTTATTTTGTGTAAACAAATCAATGAATTTATCGAGTATATAAGTAAATATAAATAAATCGATTATTAAGGAAAAGTCTGATCGTTCAATGAAACTAAAAATAATGAAATTAAATACAATTATATGAAATTCAGAAATACAATGACCTAATCGTAATTCAAAACGATAAAAATTAAACGTCATCGTGTTTATTCAATTTAAAATGTATCAATTTTGAATCAAAATTATTAAATAATAAAAGTATAAGCTCTAATTCATTGAAATTTCAAAATAACAGCGATGAATTTTATAAATTTATTTCAATTCTGCCGTTTACAATTGGAAATGATGAAATTTATCATCAACGACTTCAAAAATACCCTGATACAACAAATTTCTTAAAAATTCGATAGTTCAAAACATTTTTTCATCGGCCATACTGGATCCGACATTTTTAATTTCATCATTTCGTCGTTAGATTCGTAATCAACGACCGGGAGAACTTTCAGTTGAACTCTCAAAAAAAATTGAAAATTTCGGAAAATGATCGTTTAAAAAATATTGTCCGACATACATTGGATCCGCCATTTGAATTTTGAAAATCGGGATTCATCGTCGGCGATCGTCCAAGATAACAAAAATTATACAAGGTGTGGAAAATCCGCACACTGCGGAAAAATGTGACCTTCCATGGATTGAAGCAAGCATTTCGTACTGCGAGTGCAAAATGTCAATTTTCGCCCTAGGTACGAAACATTCTACGTAACATTTAAAGTGATCGAAAAAACCATTTTTAATATTATTATTAAACTAAATTGATTAATATAATTAATGCAAAATGGATGGTATGTTGTATACATGTATATAAATGTGTGTATATACATATATATAAACTTCCTTTTACCACTTTTTTATGTTTTTACACAATTATCTTATGATAAAGCGACGTTATCGAATCTAATCTGTAATCACGAGATTCGAGGTAGTATATATGAAGACTCTTGTATATGTATATATGTATAGCGAGTCTCCTGCGGTGTCTTAAAAAAAAAACATAAAATAAAAATAAAAATAAAAACAAGACGAAACAAGGGATAGATATAATCTCTCTATTTCTGTTTCACGCTCATTTCGGTCCTCCTTCGGGGGCATCGAATTATTCAAATTATCATTATGCAAATTGCACGAGAACGTCCCGTTGCGCATGTCGAGGACAAAGAAAATTAACTGTCGCTTGAGTTTTCGCAGTGGCGTCACGTAGCAATGCGAGCATCAGCGGGGACCGGCGGCGCGTCGTGTCAAGATCAAATACTGACACGTATATATAATACGTTATCCAATTATCCATAGATATATATATACGTAATCGGGCCGCAAAGTCGAATTACGCCTCGACCGCAGTCGACGGGGGCATTTATATACGAGTCGATGACATTTGATCTGGCCACGAACATCGGTGTGTGTATGTGTTTTTTTTTTAACTTTCGCTTGCGGAATAATGGCTTGATAACAGCCAGAAATAGAAATCAGCTGGATGAATGGGTTGTCAGATCTAATGTTATTTTTTTTTTTTTTTTCGGAATGAAATGTGAAAATTAGAACATTATCTCTTCAGTCATAAAAGTGAAGTATCTTAACACTTTAGGCCACTGCAGAAGCACAATGTACTAGTAATAATAATAAAATGTACTAAATAATGAATTGTACTAGAGACTGGTCGGATTTTTACACGGAAAGAAAGTATTGTATAGGAGCTACTATTGTTGTGGTGGTATCAATCGCAGAAATTCTTTTGTCAACCAAGAGAATGTTTCCATCAACAGTATGATTGAATCAAGCATAGCTTTCTTTCCGTGTATATAGTGATACGTTCCGTAATCAGTAACAAAGTAATGACCGATTATTTTATCGCAAAAGATCTGTCGGACTGATTAACGATCGTACGGCATAGGGAAAACAACAAAAAGCCCTATGCCATTAGTAAAAAGGCCTATGCCAAGTCCGGGTTACATTGAATATTTAGTTTGACGAAGATATCACATTATAAGATTATTTATTCATTATCGCGGTAAAATTGTTGAGGCAGTCTACGAAAGTCCTTTAGTCATAGTACTGTATTTTTTTTTTTTTGCACGGCAGTAGATTGTTTTATAAAAATATCACATTCGTCACATCGATTCGTCATACGTAAGTGGCACCTGTCATTCACATACCACAAAGACATACGAATTATAAATACATTAATGAAATAAGACGGAATGAAGGAAAATTGCTGATGATAAATGCCGATAATCGATAATTTTCCGTGATAATTGTAATGAATTCGGCAAGCGTTGAAGGTTAAAATGATTATTTTCGTAAGTAATTACATAGTACAGATTTTTTAAATGTACTAGAATCAGTAGAAATTTACATGTAAAAAATAGGTTTAAAAGAATGTTATGTTTTTGTACGCGAATTTGTAATAATTTTTTTTTTTTAATTGAATTAAAAAAATATCAAAAGAAGTAAAAATATTTCATTATTAAATATAGTAAAGAAAGATAATAAATGTAATAAATATAAAAAAAAAACTGTACTCTTCTAAATTTATGAAAATTTCTGACAAATAATGAACATTTACTGAAAATTACTTAAAAAATTAATAAACCAAGATTTTATTACTTTGTTCAGTAAAATACAGTTAATTCTAATTTAATTGGAGAAAATATTAACGAAGAAATAGTTCAATTTTACTATTGGATCATTTTCCTTGATATTAATTGGATAATTTTTTAGATAAATCTTGCACAATTTGCACCGTACAGATTCTGTCCAATTTCTGCCTACATTCTACCCAATATTATCGTAATATTTCTATGTACATTTCTTACGATTAAGTGTACGTACACCGTAAGCATAATGATCTTCAATGACATTTAATACGTCATGACACATACCAACACTTTGTTCGTCAATTTCCTCATATTCTTTGCTCGCATCATCGTTATCTATATTGTTATTGTCATTAAACCTTTTGCAAATATCATTTTTATCAGCATGGACATGTCGGGTTTGTTCGTCACCTTCTTCATATGTGTCAGGATTACTGACCTCAAACTCATTTTCTCCAATATTTACGTCTGAGAAAATCAACTGCAGACGATTTTTTACATAGTTTCATTATATTTTTGGTAAATTATAAAAGAAAATAGGTCAAATTCCCAGTATTGTATTTCGAAACAAATAGAGAAAAACGGATTTAAAAGTCATATAAAAATAAACTGGATATTTCGACTGGATACAGTATGTATCTAATAATTTTTTGTTTGTTTTACATACATATTTTGAAAAATTTTACCGTATAATTAGTAGATACGACGATTGTTTACAAATTTAAATTATTACAAAATATTTAGGATAATCAATTTTAGTATCATCCAGTATTTCGACAGTTTTGCAAAAAGAAAATGGTCTAGTTATTTTTGTCTGGTTATTGTTCAGTTTATGAACACTTTTATTGCATATAATTTCAAACCAACCATTTTAGACAGAAACTATAGTTTGTATCTATAGTAAAATTGGACAGGATTTCTACTATTTTAATGAATTCAGATTGAAAAAATGAAATATATAGAAAAAGCAGAATTTTTCAGAATGAATCCATGCCGTGATGAAACAATATAGGTATATTATCATTTGAAAATATCGCGAATTTCGATTTTTTTGTTATTGTCATCGGTGATTCATTTGAATCTTTTTTCTTTAATTTAAATATAAAATAAATTGATTGCGATCTGAATTCACAAAAGTATATGCATCAGGTTGGGATTACGTTTGCTTGAAAATATGAGTCTTTTATAAAAATCTAATCTCACCTTATATATATACACTGAAAAAAAAATTTGTTATTTTCAAGTAAATATTTACTTGAATAGTATAGCAAATAAATATTTACTTGAATTAAGAAAATGTTTCCTTCTTTTTAGTAAATCTTGCTTAATTCAAGAAAATCTCTTCTTAATTCAAGTAAATATTTACTTGCTATACTATTCCAGTAAATATTTGCTTGAAAATACATTTTTTTTCAGTGTATATATATATATATATATATATATATATATATATCATCTACTATTTCGCCATTATTTATACGTTTTACGAATGAATTGAAGAAATTGAAGAAATTGAAAAATGAAAAATATACTTGAAGAAATGGACATCTGAAGACCTCGTCATTTACTTTCCTGCTCTATCTCCTTTTTCCTCCTAACGTGACCTCATTGAAATAGACGCTACATTTTTGTGCCGCAATTTAATAGCGAAATGTCTATACATTGGAATGTATCGAATTCCTTTGATAAAGTTTTACATTTCCGCACGGTGAGATGAACATATCCATACCGACGGAAAAAGTAAAGTGTGTGTGAAAATTTCAAAAGCTACATCTGATGTTGCGAATCAAGATCTATTCTTGATTTGAATTTGTACGAATGAATACAACCGACATTTACGGATATTTCGAACCTCCATTTTGAATTTCCAATTTCCAGATATAGGGGATTCGTAAAAAGCAGTATAATTTCGAAAATTGATACAATATAAAATCATTGAACTCCTCTTTAAATCCCTGTGACTTTCAAAATTGAATATAACAGAATATATATATATATACTTTTTATGTGAATTAAAGTTTTTATAGATGATAATAGTACATTACCTAACAAGGGTGGAAAGTAGACTTTTACTTTCGCTCCGACTGAGATGAGAATTGATGGGCGAAAATCATTTCATGCCTCTAGTTAGTGCGCGAAGTGAACATTAACACACTAGAAAAGGATCTAATTCATAAAAATTGACAAAAACATGACAAAGATGCTCCGTGGAGTTTTACTCTGATTATCTCAGAAGAAAGCACCTGTTTCATATAAATCGTCACTCTCATCCCATCGGAAATACACATACGTGAAATTGAAATACACTTTAGAAGAAATTGAAAACTCAGGCACGTGCGAGTCTGCGAATTAACTTAAAATTCTCGTCGCGGCGCAATAACCGCGAAGAGAATTCTCGTTACTACGCTTCTTTTCTCATTGTATTATATCGACACGCGTCAGCACCTGCTCTTGGGTTAAAGGAAGTTAAGACTGCGCTGCTGTGGCATATAGTCGGTGCGAGACTACTATACGTACGGGCACACTTGCTTACTTCGCCAACGAGTTCCAACGTCGGTCGTGCCAAGTATATAATATGGCCGGTTTACATCAAGTCCCTTTTCATATGACAATAAAGTGAAAAAAAAAACATTCCTGGATGAAGTCGCGAGCGTTCGCGAAATTACGCGAATTACTTTTAAATTGATTTATTTTCCATTCACCGATGTCGGTGTCGATTGTCGCGTAAGACGCGAACGTCATTTTGACAGGTTACAACCTTACAACCATCATATGAATCAATTCAGGAATTGCAACAGTAATATCTCCAGTATCAATTAATGTCGTATATTTTACTATTGAAAAATGACTGGTTTTAACAATTTTTGTTGAAATGACCAAACGGCATAGGGAAGCTGGCGGAAATTTTGTTTGCAGTTGACATTATATCAACTGGCATAGTGAAATATTCTAATAAGATTGTACTATGAAAAACAAAGTATATCATCTAAAAATAAAAAATATGAAATTGAATGTCATAATAACGACGGGCATTTTCAGGATGGCTACTATTGGCATAGTAAAGATCCTGATATACTTTTAGTAAATTCTACTAAAATCATTAGAATATTTTCTGGTAATAAGTGTGTTTTTAAAATGGCGAAACTGAACTGGTATACAATTTGTTGCAATTGGCATAGACGTTATGTCGACTGGCATAGTGAAACTTTCTAATAATATTGTAATATAGATAATAACTTATGCTATCTAAAAACAATAAGTATACAAAATTGAAAAATGTCATAGTGACAGTTGGCGTTTTGACGATGTCTACTATTGGCATAGTAAAAATCCCGAGACTTTTAGTAAATTCTAGTAAACTCATTAGAATATTTTCTGGTAATAAGTGTGTTTTTAAAATGGCGAAACTGAACTGGTATACAATTTGTTACAATTGGCATAGACGTTATATCGACTGGCATAGTGAAACTTTTTAATAATATTCTAGTATGAAAAATAACGTACGTCTAAAAACAACAAGTACGAAATTGAAAAATGTCATAGTGACAGTTGGCGTTTTGACGATGTCTACTATTGGCATAGTAAAAACCCTGAAATATATAGTAAATATGTGGAATGTGAATAAGAAAAGGAATTCTATGTAAAAAGGAACAGTTAATAAACTAAAACCGCAATGTATTATTAAAACGAAAATTACTTCTTAATTAAGATTTCTCGGCAACGAATTACTGTAGCGAGAAAAAAATTTTAATAAAGGTTTATACTATGCCAATATATAGTAGACATCCTCAAAACGGCAACTGATACTATGACATTTCTGAATTTCATACTTGTTGTTTTTAGAAAATATATTTATTGAAATCGAGAACCTGCAATTACGAGTGCAGACTTCGAAATTTTTGCAATCGGTACCGAAGACTGTATTTTTTATTCGTGTATATTCTTTTCTTAACTTTCATCAATTCAAAATGTTTTCGCTCTAACATGTTTGAATTACTTCGAAATAATAAAATAAAGGTGCCATATTATTTTAAACAGCGATTTCTCGGAATCTGGTTTAATATTGGATTTCGATACGTGATGAATGAATTTGATAAATATTCTGGAAATAATCTGAAAATATTCGTTATTACGAATATTAGGCGTAAATTTCGAATAATACGAAATTGGCATTCGTTTAAAATAACATTCAACTTGAATTTTCAATCAGAATTTTATATTTGAACTTTGTTATCATTTTATTCATTATCGTCATCGTCATCATCATCATTATCATCGTTATCATCGTCATCATCAACATTGTAATTTTCATCATTATCATTGCAATTTTGAAAAAAAAAAAGATATTCATTCCTCTAAAAGATTTTTTCATGTTTGCTTTCACGAATTCAAATATAGAACAGCACCACGAAAATATTGAAAATGATACGTCATCGAAACATTCTCATCAGAAATTGTTTTCCATATAAAGACTTCCCAATAACGAACAATTCATTATACGAGAGCTACAATAATACTCGCCGCCGTTCGCTCAATCGCTATACACGTCTAATTGTTTCTTTTCGTGATCTTATCCATTTAGAAAATATATAGGTTATGAGAACTTTATCAAATAACTACTTAATCGTTCATTATGGACTCTCATTCATTAACGATAGCAATTACTTATATTAATTTAAAATAAGGAATGATTACTCTCGAAGATTTCACATTTGATCTCCTCCGATCCCTCAACAATCATTTAATTCATTGCTTTTTTTTACCGCTAATTATTTCCTTTCATGTGAATACTTCTAAATAAACAATCGTAGAATATGCATTTGTTTTAATTTGTGCAACATTCGACAAAGTTAAAATTGTAATTACGAAACTGAATCTTCAAAAGTGATGGATCAATGATGCTCGAGACCGTAACGAATTACGTAACAATTATATCGACGAGCTTCAATTGTCGAGTTCAGGCATTTGCAAAAAGTGAAATATTACAAAAAGAAAAACTTCGTCAGACGTTACGAAATCTTTTTCGAATTTTACTTTCATATATATATTTATTTTTTTTTTAAACGACGACCATTTTCAACCAGATAGTTCCCTAGATTTCCATTCGATCAAACCTAAAGAACATCAATTACTTTTGTCGGACGACCGATCATTCTCCTCGGCAATTCGAGCATCAAATGTTCATTGTCTTCCACCGTCACTCAGAGCACAATGTGCGACGAATTGTGCCGCCGGATTGATTTTGACCATTTCCGAGGCTGATGCGATTTATAATAATTGACGTGCAACGAACGATACCGATCTTATTCCATTTGTTCGTCACCGGTACAAGATAGTTGACCCCGATTAGAAATTCAGAAATCTGTCCATTAAAGAAAAAAAAAAATACTGATTGAAGGTATCACCGTACCTATATTAACAACCAAGTCTATTTTAAATGTCTAAAATAAATTAAGTTATTGCAACTAAACGGTTACTAAGACCCATAAGGAATTCAAAATTTTGATTGTTGACTAAAACATTTTCAGTCTCTTTAAATTTCATGCATTGAAAATTGTACTACACTTTTTTTTTTTAAGGATTAATTCTGACCTCTTTAAATATACTGAAAAAAATATTGTTGTAGTAACCATACTATATGATCGAATCGACATTACTATGGTTTATCGAGGATATTGAAAAAGATCTGGTACGCCATTGATCCAACCTGATGGCTCTCGTACGGGCCAACAAAAATAAATAAATAAATACATAAATAATACATTGGCATAATTGTTTTTTGTTTTTGTTTTTACTTTAGGTGATGGCAATGTCAGAAGTCCATAATAGCTATTGGCCATTTTGAAGAAACTTCCATGGTCCAATTAGTGCCTTCAGACCCCTATACATCGATATCCGACCCTTTTGTTGACCTTTTGTTGACGCGAGAAAAACGTCGGCGAAAACGTCGATAAAGTTTCGCGGAGCTTTTTCGGGTTCATCACGAGAGACAGTCGAGTCTTATAATTTATGACGTAGTGTATCAGCAATAACGAAACCGGTGACGTCGTGTCCGTGTCCTCTTTTCCGCCGTCGTCGCTCCAGCATGAAGGCAATAAAATCAATAGAAGTCCAATTGCATAACATAGCTCATACAATAGGATTAAACGCGTGCAAAGATTTGTCGATTGTCGGATGCGTTCTAACGGCGATTTCATGTGTATAGCTTCGCGTACATGTGTGTGTGTATACACGCGAATTATAATGTAGCCGTTCAAGCGGAACAAATAATAAATCGTGATAATTGCGTAAGGTTTACGTAAGGGCGATGCCTATTGGAGCTCTGAGCTCTGTGCCTTGAGCTCCTGAATAAATTAATAAAGGCGAGAAATGAGATTTACATTTCGTCGTCAATACACGAGAGAATGACAATCGCGCCTGTGTGTGTGTGTGTGGGTGGGTGTGTGACAATTAGCATTATTCATTTTGCAGCCGCATATATACGCACGTGCGCAGCGCTGATGCTATTTTATATTGAAAGCGTAAACATTGACTGACGGCGTTCATGACTTATTATTGCGGTATATATATATAGTATAGAGAAGAGATTTGCAGAACCCGGCATTGTGTCATCACAATAATGTTGACGTTTCGAGTAAACGAAAAGAATAAGATCGAATAAAAGAAACTCGAGCATTGTCATTTCGAGAAAGCCTATATATATAGAGGGATAAGAAGATCGAAATTGTTCCGAAGTTAGAAAATTCACCGTTATACATATATATGTATATACACTGAAAAAAAATTGTTATTTTCAAGTAAATATTTACTTGAATTATAAGAAAAGATTTTCTTAAATTAAGTAAGATTTACTAAAAAGAAGGAAACACTTTCTTAATTCAAGTAAATATTTACTTGCTACTATTCAAGTATTCAAATATTTATACTTGAAAATAACAAATTTTTTTTTTCAGTGTATAGAGAAACAAAATTACCCAGATTTACTACAGCGATAAAGAGGTCGCTGTCGTACCGTGTGTTCAAATACAACTTGAAGTAATAAAAAAGTTCGAGAGTATTTTTGGGTGTTCTGGCACCTAATGAATTGTCTAATTTTGAGGTTATGTGCCTTATAACATATCAGAAACAAATGCGAAAAGAATAGTTGTTTTTTTTTTTTTTAATTTTGAGCATATTATGGTACGAAAATGGTAAATTCTAACACCGGCATTATGAAGTACGGGCGAAAATACACAGAAAAAAATGTTATTTAGAAGTTGGCCAAATATGGCCATCATAACCTATAAAAACCATTGAATAAGTTCAAATATTTTTCCTGACTGCAGTTTTCATTCGAAAAATTTGAAAAATAATCTGGATATTTTCTTACTCAAAAACTCACGTTCATATGGATGCAAAAAATATGTATTCTTTTTTTTTTTAATCTAATTTTGACGCGAAATTAAAATGAAAATTAAAAAAATTTTTCATAAAAAAAAGAGTCAATGACAATTTTTAGTCCATTAGAGCGTTCAATGGGTTAAACAATTTTACGACAATTTAAATGAACTTCTATTTATTTTAATTTCACGTTTTATTTAATTCAATATTGTTCATTTTCAAATATTTTGTTTCTTTCTGTTTACCTTGACAAGCGCTGTCATTTATAATCAGCGTCTTATCATTTATCAATATTAGTGTTATTTCATTATCAGTTAATGTTTGTTTTATATTATAATCAGTTTTGTGTATATAAAAACAGCGTGGAACATAATTGCAATAAGAAAATCCCACATCGAGTTTCAACCACACTTAAGAATATACTATAATGGAAACTTCATTATTAAACTCGAAGCAAAGTTCCCATCAAATTCATATTCCGTGACAATTGCGTCTAATTGTCGAACAGATTTTTTTATAAAATCTATGGATTAATGTAAAAACAAATTCCAAAATTGGACTTTTTAAAGATACGTATCTTTTAATTCTTTTAGGACTGGAAGTTTGCAATTTAAAAAATCCTTCAATTTTCACTTACAAAACTTGCCATTCTTAATCAACATCGTAGAAACGGATGCAGGAAAAGAGACGAAAAATGGCAAATATGCGGTCTTTTTTTTAATTATTATCTTTCAAAGTATAATGGCATTATGTACTTGGATTATTTGACACTCCACGTTGACGTAACTCCAACCGGATAATGTACATCGGATCATTTTCATCCAGAGTCGATATCTTGCTTTGAACCTTACCTGAAACATATTAAAGTAAAAAACAATTAATTTATCGTTTAATTTCAAACTATTTAATTTTTCATAAACTTAAAAAACGAGAGGAACAACGAGATTAATTTGTAATTTCATTATTTAGATGATGTTATATTCTATACTTCACTATATAAGTAAACCTTATACATAAAATAGGAAGAAAACAAATTGTAAAAAGTTTGATTGTTTGTAACTTCCAATTATTGATTTCTAATTTCTAAAATTTCATGAAAAATTGTTGAATCTAAGGAGTATACCTTATATATCCTCCATTATATCCATAATGCCTTCGCATTATTAATTCAACGTTTATAGCAAAGTGAACTTCATTCAACTTTGATGAACGACAGACAGCTCGGGTGAAAGGGCTGTATTCATCGGCTATCAATCACCGTTATTGGTATTTAATTATGTTGTCGATATCAAGGGACTCAATGGCTCGAATCTGAAAACTACCGCTCGCACAAATTGATGTATTACTTTTTCATGAATTCTTATTTGATTTCGATTCACACATTCAATTAGTCGCACGTTTTGATTTTTAATCAAAATATACTAATCGTCGTGTCAATTCGAATTTTTATTTCTTATATGCTATATACTAAAATCATCAATGTGTTTGCAACTTTGTTGTTCAATCAACTGCCATTGTTGTTAGAGTAATTACGAATTTGATCCTATGCGCGTTTTTTAAGAACTCATCGTGAGAACGTACAAAAACGATGACGTGGAAGAAAATTACAGACACGTACCATTCCTTCTTTCGTCATTTTTAATACACTACACGAGATCTAACGATCATTTGATTCGCGCAGTTTTCCAATTTACTACTTACATTGTGTATTCATCGTTTCAATCCAGCAAAAAAATGTTTGATAAAATTTACATTAAATCTGAAGAAACGAGTTTCATTACGATGCTTGAAAATTGACTTTCCTATAAATAAAATGATATACATCGACGTCGTAGATTTAAGTCAGCGATTTTAATTTAAGAAGTTTGGGGAAATATTTTACAGTTGGTTATATCAATCGTAGATCGTTGTCATTTTTATATAGTTGTCGCAGTTGACGCAACCACGAGAATAATAGTTGTGCCAAATATAGTATTGTTAGCCCATGAGTTTAGTTAAATTGTAAAGTATTTCGAGGTCTGGATTTCTTTTATTAACTGAGAGTTTTAAATTAATATGAAAGCGTTTTCTTTTTATTTTACAAATTTCCCTAGTAGAAATGAAAACATTTCTTAGCCAATTCTTAGACAATTTAGATATTTACCATGTTAAAGGTATAGGCGAAATGGATAGTGTAAGAAAAA
>JAPYZR010001273.1:0-22706 GCA_030522945.1 Trichopria nigra | reverse complement strand
ACACTAAAAAAATGGGTGTAAACACTAAAAAAATTGGGGTTTACACCCAATTGGGTGTCATTTCGGACACCGAACATATTTTTTTCTGTGAGGGTAAACTAACGAACAAATAAAATTTTACTTTATTACAATTGTTTTTTATTTTTGTGTTTTTTTTTTTTAATGATAAAAAAACTATAATTTATTTAAATTCGATCATTGCTTAAACTTCAGTATACTGTATTCAACGCTGATAATGAAATTGTTTATTGTTTATTCGTTCCTGTAAAAAAAAATTCTATCCATATTTGTATCTTTTAAAACTATTAAAAAGGGGATTCTTTAGTATTCCAATTTCATAATTCACCGTCAACAGTGACCTTCTTTGAAAATGATCCCCCGTCGAAAGATCCGGAAAGTTCTAGCGTACTCGATGAAATCACTGATTGAATATGATGATCGAGAAGTTGTTGCCTTTCACGTTTGAAACTCTCGCTATTTAGTGTTGTTATAAGGTCCTTGTAAAAGCACGATGCCAAAATGCAAAAAAAAAACAGAATTTGCATAAGTGGAGCACAGTAAATTGATAAAACGAAAATAATACACCTTTTTAATCCCTTGAAATAACGTTTTAGTCTACTCTCTAAATTTCTTGGGGTGAAATTTTACTCCATAACGAGTGATAATTGAGCTACTCTTGTAAAGGAGTGAATTTTCATTCTTTAAGAGCGACACTTCACTCTGTTTGGAGTGTAAATTCTCCGATTCACTCCGATGCAGAGTGAAATTTCACTCCAAAAAGCGCGAAATATCACTCTTAAAGGGTGAATTTCGCTCTTTTGAAGAGTGGCTCAATTTTCACTCTTTATGGAGTGAAATTTCACTCCATGAAGTTTAGAGAGTACTTCGAGTGAAAATGAAATCACGTAATTTTGAAGTGGACCAAGTATCCACTAATAAAAATAAGTCTCTTAATGTATTGGAGTAAAATTGGAGCAATACTTTAAGTGAATTGTTCATTCTCTTTAGAGTAAATTTTTCCTCAAGAAGGAATGCACCGGAGATCTATATTCAACTAAACTTCACTCTTTTAAAAGAATAGCTCTATTTTCTATATTTTTCTATTGTTATGTATTTTTCTCTCTTGTATGCAAGTGAATTTTTTTTACTCAGTGATGTTTTAAGAGACTATCGTTAATTGTTTCAGTAGTTAAAGGTTTGATTTTATTTCAACGTAAATTAATTACCCCTGGTAGAAATTCTGCAGGGACTCTTTAAAGTTTTTGCAGTGAATTCTAAACCACTGTTTTATAATTTTATAATTAACTTCGACACTTTCAAGAATTATTTTTCCACGTTTGCTTCGAGTTTTTTTATTTCCGGGCTCGGAATAACGAAATTTTTATGAAAAGAAAATTCATTTCTTCACTGCAAGATTAAACAAATCACTGAAAAACTGACAATAAGTAAATTGGGAATAATGTATATATATGCATTGTACATAGAATATACATTATAATATAGATTATATACATGTATAATGGGGCACTCGAAAATAGCTGATATCTGTTACGTAAATTGATAAAACGAAAATACTTTCTGCGATTATATGTATAATCGTACAATATTTCACGCGTATTTATTCCGAATGGAATAAGATCAGATTTAGGAAGAAGATTAAAACTACGATCGTCACGTATATGCTCGCGATGATTATAATAGAAGACAATATTTTCTCCCATTCAGTCCAAGGATCTCCAGAATCATTTTTAAAATGCACAATGCACTCATCTCAGCCGTAATCTTGATTGGAGTGGTTTAAGAAACCGTAGAAAACGCATTAGTACCGAAAGATTCATTTTCCACTATACGCTTGTAATCTTTGCAAAATTCGTAAATATTTTATTTTTTACATAGTTCTTGACAGAGTCCATTTCAAGTTTACGATATTTGACTTTCGATATTCGCGAAATTGTTCAAAATTTGATTGAAAAAAAGTCTTTAAAATGTCAATTTTCAATGCAAAACGTCGATTTTAAAAAGTTCTATACGATAGAACCGGGCACGTGGATTTCCATACTACGTGCCTGAAGGGTGGTCAATTGCCGATCCAGGTGAATGATCTATGTACTATCGGTGATTTTAATATCATCTGCCAAGTGCGCCGCGTTGCGGATGTTGAACCGGCTGACATAAATATTAATTGGGTGAACACTGCAAGTGCGATGACTGACAATTACAATGTGAGCGAAATGTTCTGCAAAAAGACGAATCTTATTATCGAATGATAGTATGTTATCATGCATTATTACATCGTATCTACGTAATTTATTCCCTAAATCTCGAAGTTCACCGAAGTACGATTACACTCATGTTCGAGTGAAAATGCCCTAAAAATGAATGCAAACCTGGAATTTTATAAAAAGTACAATTTTACTCCAAACGAGTGAAATCGACATTTATTAAAAATGGCCATGAAATTAGTAACGGTACAGAATGATATACAGTGACTATTATCTAAAACATTTTACTGCATATCAAACATGTGAAATTTCTTGGAATGAACGAACGAAGTAAAAATTGATTTATTATTATCTGGAGTGAATTCAAGATCCAAACAGAGCGTAATCTTTCTCGTTAAATTTAATGGAGTGAAATTCTACACTTAAAGAGTGACATTTAATAACAAAAAGCGATTAACAACATCTATTATTCAAAATATTCATACATGTTGTGTCTGGTTATAACATTTCTTTACCTTTAAATCGATCGGACAGCGCCCCTATACTGAAAATTCCCATATTGGATCCCATGTGTGAATTTGACGTGAAATTCAACACAGGAAAATGTTTTTTGGAATCAAAGAAAGACAGAAACATGTTTCTCATATATGGGCATTTTCAGTAGGGCGATGTTTCTCTCTACGGAATTTGGAGGGAATATTTTGAAGATATTTACATTTAAAAATATAACATAATCTAGAAAATTACAGAATGTAGGTCGAATACGGAAGCGTTAATGATAATCTATTGTTTACATTCATTATTTTAAATTCTTCCGTATACAATTTTCCTGTTTTTAGACACACGTAAACACAAAGAAAACAATGGAACTGCGCGTTGGAAATTCAAACAAAAGAAGTGGCACATTTCGTATATAGAATGTTGCTATGTTTAAAAATTTTCATATGAACTGGACATGCGATCTTTATATTTCAATTGAAGTATACTTAAAACGAGGAAAAGGGAATTTCAACTCTAAATAAAGTTTACAGAATCAATAATCATCATGATAGTATATAGAATCGTAATAATCATAAATCATTGATACACGCACCCACATATACGTAGAGTTGAATGGAATAATTATCTTCCTTATTGCAGTACTTAATGGTTGTATAGGGTATACTTATTATTATCCGAGGCAATCAATAATGAAAATTGCATCACATTCATTTTACAGTTTAAGGAAATATATTTATGGCTGATTTTATTAATTTTGTGCAAATTCACTACTGGTGTTATTATAAAAACTGCATTTTTACAAACGGATTCAAAATGTTTACAATTTTATTCTAAGCTTACATTAATTATTTTATATTATTTTATTTTAAACGTAGTACGTTAATAATTTTTTTTTTCAGTTAAAATATTTTAGAATGTTTAAATATATATAGTATACAAAATCGAAATATTATTTTATTCGATTTATTATACTTACATTTTGGCCCCAACGACAAAAATATTCAATTGTATAATTTGAAAGATTAATAGGTCGCTAGATTTAGAAAGGATGTTCACGTGTAATTAGTTTCAATTTTGTATGAAATGGAAGAATTTAATTTATGTTGTTGTTTTCTCTTATGTAGTGGACATTCATTTAGTTTTTTCCGACAGTCCGAGCCTACGCCGTTTTGAGAACTTGATAAGAAAAAATGAGTATGAAATTCATTTGTTGACATATATGACTTACGTATAATGTTATTATTATTATTATTAACAATATTATCATTATTATATATAATAATAAAATTAATTCTGAGTCATTTTAATTAATTAAATTAATTAAATATCATATATTAATTAATTATAGATACATAAATAATTAATTACATTTTATCAATTTTGCAACTGACAGTAGATAAAAGAAAATTTTACTCAAAAAGATAAAAATAAAATTTTAAAAATCAGCAATCACAATTTTAACAGTTACGCAACAACTACGTAACAGTTACGTAACATTTATGAAAATGTTACGCCTATTACTTTTAATTTTTCCAGGGAAAGATTTAAAATACTTTAAATAATAAGAAATTAATATTTTTGAATGCAATCAAACGAACCGTTTCTTATCTTAACTCCACTAAGAGTAAATTACAAAATGCAAGTAAAATGAAAAGTACCGAGTAAAAATAGATATAGCTATATAGATCGTTCTCGCGAAAGATCTAGATTTTTCCAAACGACATTTCTTATTCTCGTCTAATAAGAATGCTAACAAACACGAGTGGTATCAGAATCGCACTGTGGATCCCCACTTGCTGATATTGCGTAAAATGTAAGAGTAATTCGAAGAGTAATTATACTTTGTAATTTTCTCACGTATTGTAACGAATTTCTGAAGAAAAAGACATAAAAAATTTTTAATCAATCTTATGGGCTTCAAGCACATACGAGTAAAATTGAAATTAAAAATTAGAAAAAAAACATAGTAGTAGGTCCGATTGACATGAACTGTCCTGTATATTGTGTTTACACACGCACACATACATACATATGTATATAAATGAAATCCTGGTTGAAAAGTAATGTTGTTTTCCCACAATTTCAAGTAAAAAAGTCCGATTTATAAATTTGATGACAGTTCAATTATATCAAATTATTTATATAGTTGTCCTTTCCGGTCCGTTTAAATGCATTGCAAAGAGGGGCCATCCTCGAAGCTTTTGGTGCGCATTGATTGTAGCCGTTGGCCCCTCTTACACATGTACGCGCATAGTCCGCAAGGGCCAATTGGAACAAATAATGACTGATATATCTGAAACATTTGATTACAAAATACACGAAGTCTCATGTCATGACTGACAGTGCATTATACTTTTCTTCTTATCTGAAAATTCGACAATATATACCCCAAAAGCGGAAAATCGCAGGGGAGATGTCAAATCGACGATAAAGACAATGTTTACATAGTTTTCTCGAAGACTCGTTGCTCTGCACTCGAGATTACGAAATAGGAGAGAGTCGGCTTTATTTTTAAATTCATTTTAGATAAATGATGACGTATGTTTATGATGTACGACAACTGCAGGCCATATGTGGAGGCTTAATCAATGCGATTGAGTTGTTTTCGAAATAATTAATTTCCATCGGTTGAAGGAACAGCTGTATTGATGCATCCGGTGTTTTTCTTCTATTTACCTCTTGACATTTTCAAATCTAATTCAATTCAATTAAAATGAATATATATATAATAAATCATGACTGAAATAATCCGTTTTCATGAGATTTACGAGTGACAACCTAGTCGCTCAATAATAAAATGTACTCTAACATTTTTTTTAGTTTTGTTTATTATAAAAAATTTTGAAATTACACTCGAGACATTCTTCGATTAATGGTATAAATTCACTAGTGAAATGACGAAAAACTGACTTTAAATCAACATTTTAAATACTTAAAAAAAGTGTATTGAATTTACACGATTGGATTCACTTTGAGTGTTCGAGTGTACTGACATTTTTCGAATGTAATTTTATTTGCGGTGGCTCCTCGTTGCCTACAAAGCAGTGTAACATCTCGATGATATCTCCAGAATATTTCATTTGAGATATTGACGTTCTGGAGACCTTCTCAGAGACATTTTGGAGACATTTCCAGAACGTCTCGTGTACGCCTTTTTTATATTCTAGTGACATTTTCAATATTGTACGAACATTCTAGAGACTTCCTGGGCATATTCCGCAATATGACGACCGAGACATTCCCGATGTTCTGCAAATATTCTTGGGATATTCCCACGTACTACTGAAATATTCTTAGTATATCTCCAGAATATTTCCAAAATATATCAAACGAAACGTTTCCGGGATATTTCACTTAAAATGATCTGCAACCGTTTTTACGAAAAATGATTATCCGAATCAGACAGAATGTTACAAATGTAATGTTTCCAGCATGTTACATTTGGAACATTTTGTTTGAGACATTGTCAGAACATTCTTGAAATATTTCATATTTGATGATTGTGACATTCTGTGGGCATTCTGGAGACTTCATTTCTATGTGAATGGTATACGCTGAATTTGAATATTGAAATTTTAAAATTGAAAAAAAAAATTATATTTTACTGCGGATAGCAAAAATGTTTTTGAATAAAATCATGATGATTGTACGATATTTCAACGCTATAAAGACACGGGACAATTTCAATCGTATGAAGTGAAAAGCTACCATTCTTGGACTGAATATTTATTCGAGATATGCGCAGTTAAAATTTAATGTAGCACGCTCGTTCGAATGAAAGCTAATTGTAAGTCATTCTCGCCTAGAATATAACTGTGCATTACAACAAGAGGAATATAATTTCACTCTGATGGCTTTTCAGATTACAAATGAGGATGATTACAAAGCATTACAGATTACAGATGTTGCTCGAAATTTAGGATGACTATCTAAAATATGTCGATTTAAGTTTACTCTTGAAGATTTTTAATTTAAGGTGGTTCTAAAGTAGAACAGTTACCGACCTAACCTCAAAATAGGAAAAGTATAAATAAAAATTTATTTTTTTCGTGCGTTTTTTTTTTTTTTTGTTATATTTATTATCGAACATTTTTGGAAAAATTTAGTTTTATGACTTAAAGATTTGAACTCGAATTACTGAAAAAAATCAATTTTAATATGTATTTAAATTGATAATGAAATAAAAATTACTTTTTGTTTTATTTTGTTATATAATATCATTTTTCTTTTTCATTTGGACTATATAGAATAGGTTGTATCGAAGTATTGAATTTATGGTTTTTCTTTTTTTTTTATTGATAAGAAGAAATTTCTGTTTAATATGAAGCTACATTTTAAATATTTATTACTTATTATGTTTCAAACTAACCGATAATATTGTTACTCGAGTGTCAATCATATTATTTCTAACGTTTCATGGAAAGTTGCAAAAACAATAGTACTATCAACGATTTCGAAGAAAGAGTAAGAAGTATAAGGTTTTATTTATTCACTTCTCATATGTGGTAATAGTAGCGAATAAAATTTGATGAATCCAAAAATATATCGATTTGCAAATGAAACTTGCGAATCCAACCTTGATAACTATACTTTTTAAAGTTTTTTAAACGTTTTAAAATTCTAATTTATTGATATTTTATTATTATTGTATTACATCATATATTATTATTATATTTTAATATATATGTTATTATTATTGTTATTATTATTATTATATGGTAGGTGTAAAAGATAAAAAATGACTCATTCAACATTTCTTTTGTCGAACAATTCTAAAATTTTATAAAATTCTAACAATTTATCATGTGCTATCAATTACCGATTCATCATCGATATTGACATTTGCTTTATATTTTTTACTCTTTTTCAATATCACTCTTGCGAAAGTAAATAAACTGAATACAGTCATTTTTCACTTTTTAAAAGTGACACGAATACTCTTTCTACAGTGTATATATTCTTCGACTCACTCCAAAACAGAGTAAAATTTCACTCCAGAAAATGTAAAATGTCAATTTTAAAGGTGTGAAATATCACTTTCGAAGAGTGAACATTCGCTCTTTAAATGAGTGGCTCAATTTTTACACTTTAAGAGTGATACTTCACTCTAAGTAATTTAGAGAGAAGTGAACATCATTTTAGAACTTGTTTAAAGTGCCAAATTTAACTTTGAGAATCATGAAATAGTAATGTTTAATAAAATGTTACTCTTTTGGAGTGAATATAATTAATTTCATTTTTCAAACGGTTCTAAAGAGTATATTGTACTAATAATTATACTAATCATACAGTGTATGATTTATTTTATATTTATTACTTTTTTTTAATTAAAAATCAATCGATTTTTATTTAATATCACTCTTTCGAGAGTGACTCAACTCTATAAATTTCTTAGAGTGAAATTTCACTTTACAAAGCGTGAATATATTGAACCACAATTCTGAAAAGTAGACTTTTCACTATTTAAGAGTGACATTTCACTTTTTCTGGAACTTAAAGTTGGAGTGAAACTTCACTG
This sequence comes from Trichopria nigra, assembly GCA_030522945.1. Taxonomy (NCBI): domain Eukaryota; kingdom Metazoa; phylum Arthropoda; class Insecta; order Hymenoptera; family Diapriidae; genus Trichopria; species Trichopria nigra. The sequence continues at coordinate 14,465 of JAPYZR010001273.1, read as the reverse complement.
CAGAAAGTGTGAAATATCAATCTGAATATGTGAAATACCAATCTTTACGTGTTAAATATCACTCTTAATGTGTACAATTTCACTTTTAACGAGTAAAAATTCACTCTTTTAAAGAGCAGCTCAATGGTCACTCTTCAAGAGGGAAATTGCACCCAGAATAATTGAGTGAGGAGTGAACATCATTTTAGAACTATTTTAAATTTGACTATAGATAAATTTAACTTTGAGAATCATGAATTAGTAATGATTAATCAAATGTCACTGTTTTGGAGTAGATCAAATGAATTTTTATTTTTCAAACTGTTTTATAGACTGAAATTTTACTTTTGGAAACATAATAAATAATTCTACTTATTTTATAGTTTCACTCTTTCGGGATTTAAATGTCACTCTTTCGAGAGTAAAACGAAGTAAATTAAATTTTTAAAACTATTTATTTAAAAGAATGAAGTTTAACGTTTGGAGTCATGCATAGTTCGTAAGTTATTGTTTATTAACTGACGACTATAGTCGTCGTGACATTTGTCTTAATTTTGTCACTCTTTCAGGAGTTCAATTTCACTCTTTCAAGTGTGAATCAAACGAATATCACTTCAGAACTGTTTTAAAGTAACACATTTTACTTTGAGAATCATCGAATCAGTACGGATTAACCACGACGACATTTGTTTCGTATATTTCTCAGTTTAATTTAAATTTCACTCTTTTGGAGTGAATCAAATTGATTTTATTTATCTAACTGCTTGAAAGGTGCATAATGAAACTTGATAAATTTTGATAAATAGTAAAAATCAAATTAGCCAACGTTGGATTTATTTCGTATTTATTACTTTTTGCGGAGTTAAATTTCACTCTTCTGATAGTGAAATTTATCCCATTAATATCACATTAGTTAAATATCATTCTGAAATTGAATTAAACTGACAAATTGTACTTTTCGTACAATTATTACAATAAATAAAGATTACATCACCGTGATATTCGTTTTCGTTTCTCGTAGTTTTGAAATTTATTTTCACTCTTTTTTGAGCGAATTGTATAAATTTTACTTTTTCGGTTATTTCAAAGGGTATAATTTATTTTTCACTCGAAACCATTGAGAAATTGATAAAATTTGTGTTTACTAATAATAGAATGACAAACATTTCTTATTTGATGAGACCATTATTGGCTTATCAACTTCAATAGATTAGCGTCTAAATTTCGAATCGTGTAGAAATTGCACAACATCTAGAAAATTCTTGGACTGAACTCGACTGAACTTTCGGTGCAATTTTACGGTTCAATCTATTAGAGGTGAAAGTTCACCCGTTTAAAACAGAATTTCATTCTTACAGACGCCACTACGTGATATTAGAGTTGCGAAATGAACAAAATAAATAAATAATATATAGAATATCGACAAAATTAAAAAAAAAAAATGAGTATAGTTACGGATTTATAAACTGCTCGTAAAAAATTCAGTTATAAACAACTTTATCGAATTCTTTTTAAATGAAATGCTATTATAATGCCCTATGAAACACTGATTTTTTCAATTCTTTAAACTTATTTTTGATTTCATTTCAAACGACAGTACGAATAAATGGAGATCAAAAAGAGTTCATTTAAATATGCACTTACGATTTCGTATAAAAAGATCGCGAGTTATACATTATGTGCTGGGCATTTATGCAAATAAGATAACGAAAAAAATTGTATATATTGCGCAATACGACGCAACGTTAGTTTCGGTAAAATTTGAAAAAATTGTAAATGCAATCGTCAATTAACTCGAGTAATATTTGTTTCATCAAAGATCCTAAATGGGCTTATTAATTATATTATTGCGCTTTATAATTTATATTTTTCCAAACACTTAAATTCGATATTTTAATCGATCGGGTCTCGAAAGAATTCGATTCGTTTCCAGGAGTTTTCGGGAACAAATAATTGCAAAAATCAATACATATTGTCGAGGTATACACTGCATATAATGAAATAAGGCCCTATGACGTATCAACAGGAAGTTATAGTGCCGTGCAAACTATTTACATAATGCCGCCTTTTAGAAATTTTTCATTTTTTAATATTAATCAATTTTCAGTTGAAAAATGTTATTTCATTTATTTTTATTGTTTCATTTTTTTAGAATTAGGCATTTGAATATCATTGTAAATTTTCAGTTTCATTTTGTACATTTTTGCCGTTTTCCGTCATTTTTTCAATTTTTTTTTTTTTTTTTAATTTTGATGAAACTCTGCATTTAGAATTTACATTTTTCGTAGTTCGAGGTTAGGTCAGTAATTGTTCTACTTCAGACCCCCCTTAATATTTATTGTAATTCTTAATATTTCGTCTTTTTCTTCAAATCAACAATTTTCTTATTTTTTATTAACTTTATTTTTTACCTATACTTTTGAACTTCAATCACATAACGCTGTGGCATTTGAGCTTTATTTCAACATTCTTTTCATGTACATTTTATAATTTTTCTTAATATTTTCAACGATTACGTCTATTATTATCCAAATGATATAACGTTGTCAAATCACTATTCATCAATTTCTACTAATTTTTATTAATTGCTAAATCGATTGCCGGCATCTGTTTACGACTTTTCAAGTTTTGACGTGACTCAAAATAAAATAAATGTTATTGCATGACTTTCTAACTCATTTATTTTTAACTATTTTCTAATATTCTCTTTTTCCGTTCGTTATAATCGATGAAATGTAACATTTTTTTCAGTCGGTTCGCCAATAAATTAAATAAGTTCACGAAACATTTTGGAGCTACTGGTAATAACGTGGGGTTTCCAGAAAAAAATTACAAATTGCGAGCCATTACTGGAATCTTAAATGGATTAAATATTCCTCTCATAGAGATGCATTTTTCTCGAAGTCTAATTCATTTAGACACTAAGATGCATTTAAGTTTCTCGAAGTTTTATTTAAATTTTAAAATAAATTAAAATCAATTTTTAAACTATAAGATACAATTTTCTTTTTTTTTCTTATTTTTTTCTTATCATGCCACTCGTATGATCAAGCGGATTTTCGAATTAAAAGTTACATTTGAAACGATACTAATAAGGTAGGACATTTGTAATAAACTGTGTTTATAGTGGGGTGGTATTTGAATTTTGTCGGAGTAAATAGTTGTTCCCTCCCTGTGGACTGTTTAAATTTAATGTAGTGAAGGCACTCGTTTGAATTGACGTTTGTAGGAGTTATGATTCTTCGATTCCTAAAAAAAAAATGAGTACAATTAGGCTCCAGAAAGAGTAGAAATCCACTCTTTTACAAGTGTAGCTCCATTATTTCACTTCAAGGAAATTTAGAAAGTACGTCTTTCCTTGATAAAATATCAATCATTCATTAATTCGTTCATTCATCCATTCAATGTTCATTCATTCAAATAACATTCGTTCAATATAATTCATTAATTTTTCAATTTTACAAATTCCAACGAAACTATACATATCGACGTATTTGAAAAAATAAAGCTTCTACATTTCTTGGAGTGAAAATTGGTTAATTTTTAAATATTGAATGTTTAAATTTCATTAAATTGAATCTATAGGAAACTGCGAGTTTCAGGAGTAAAAACCGAGCTGCTCTTCGGTGAAGAATGAAAATTCCACTCTTTTCAGAGTTGACTGAACTGTAACACGAGTTGAAATTCAATTTCAGATAGTGAAATATTTATAACTTTATACAAAAAGAAGTTGATTTGACTTGACCTTCACTTCAAGTGTGTCAAGAAGCGGGGTACAACAGCTGAAATAGATAAGATCGTCCTTAATAGAATGAGACGTTCGCTTTTACAAAAGAGTGTCACAATGTTCACCCTAAGAAAAGTGAAGAAAAACATAAATAAATAAGCCGCTTATCGAATAAAAAAAAAAAAAAAAAAAAAAATGCACACAAAAATAGAAGAAATAATGAAAAATATTTCGTGATTGCTAACAATTTTTATTTGATCTATTATATATATATAATAGTACTTAAGACATGATATATAAGTATATATGACAAATAATAATTATATTAAAATTTCTATGTACGTTTTGAATGAAATAGAACGAAATGGAACAAAATAGAACAATAAAGAACATATAAACAGATGTGTGTTTTTTCATTATTATTATTTGTCAGCACATTTAATCAAATCAATGTTCTATATAAGTACGATAAAATCTGCAATTAGCACAGGCTTCGTCGAGAGATGACTTCATATCTTTAAATGACATTGAATATTCGTTGACAATTAATATTGCATATTTATTAATTTGCAGCATATTGTTTAATTTTAAATGTTTATAACATGGATTATAACATAGATCAAGCCGAAATATAGACAAGAAAAATTAAATGTTTGTATAGCATTTTTATTCAAGATTCATTGAGAAGTTTACAATTGAATTTTTTTAACGTAAATTCAGTCATTATTTTGTTAAAAATATATATAATAAGCTTGTCACTCTGAAACGAAAAGCACGTGACTTTTAAAAGAGTGAAACTTATTTTTCAAAAAACAATATTACTCGATTTACTCTATAAATAAAAAAAAAAAATAAAATAACTTAAACATTTTTAGCAAAGAAAAACATCGAGAACAATCTCCAGTGATGTGCTCTATTGTATCTATCAAATTAACACTTAGTAGAAAATGAACTGAACTTATTCATGATAATAAATACTAATGAAAAATGGACGCAACAGTTCGAATAGTAATTTGTCATTAAAAAAATAATCCAAGCCCTACATTTCGACCTATTTTGAAATTGTATTGTTGTTATATTATTCTTTTACATAGTAACCACTTATAGGTATATTTCGATTACTGACTACTATATTAAGAAAATGATTCGTTCATTTTTATAGTCTATCGATTTTAATCGATTATTCATTGATTTACAATAAGACAAGAAATAAGACAATACAAAATATAATGCAAAGTATGCGTACGTGTGGATATCATAAAAGCAGGTTGACTTACGGTTTAATACCATTGAAACTAAATATATAATAGATAGATTTTCTTTTATTCTGTTTTACAATGAAATCCATATGTATTGGCAACACGACATCATTTTTTATTTATTTTGTATTTTGACGTACCTCTAGATATTCAACTCCATCAATCGATAGTTTAAATTAAATGTACAGAAATTTCAAAGTTTCAAAAAATATCTTGTGTAGAGTTTCATTAAATTTTATAAAATTTTGTTTAAGTAACAAAAAGGGCTTTCGCCTCTTAAGGAATATTTTCAATTAAGTCGTATAATTAATTTCTCAAAATAAATGAAATTAATTAAGTTTAAAAATTATAAATTATATTAAGTTATTTATATAGTTTCAACTAAAAAACCAAAAACAAAATATTGGACGAAAATTGATCCAACAATAAAAGCATTTATTGGTGAATTATACATAATACTATTATATATGTATAATGAATCCATAATAAAAGAACGTGTACATATTTTTTCCCTTCCTAATATGTATACATTTACTTATTTCATTTTTACATGATTTTATGTAAAGTATGATGCATTAATGAAATCAGCAACGTAGATATGAATGAGCAATAATTAGTGCAGAAAACGGAAGTGTAATAATGGAACGTAATATGGAATAAATATATGCGTAACGAAATATACAATGTAAGCATACTTTTAATTTCAAATGGGGATTATGTAAAAATGAAATAAATAAACATAAATAAATAAATAAATAAATAAATAAATAAATAAATAAATAAATATATATGTATATTGGTGTGAGTGTCGTAACATCGTGATTATAGAGCAGAATTTCAATTGAATGCAATTTTTAATGAATTTTTATTTAAAAAAATGTACAACACTGTTTTATTTTTAATTAATACTGATAATAATATAATAATATATAAATATAATAATTTACTCACCCACACACACACACAAACACACATCCACATACATATATATAGTTCATATATCATATATTATAGCATAATGAATTACATGTATATAGTATGTACCACATATAAATAGAAAATAATTCTTTATTCTCATTAATTCTTATATTTTGAAATATCGTTTTATTTTTTAAAATACCAATTAAGATTGTATATATGTGTATATATATATATATGAATAGTTTCACTCAACTGATGTAAAAATATGAAATTTACAATATATACAAAAATAAGATTTAAACAAGAAATGAAGAATCTATAAGATTTTAAATTAATGTAAATAAAGAATAAACAAACAATAAAAAACGCACCTTCTAATAAATGAACAATGTATAATAAATATAATTTAAGTGCAAATTTAATCGATAAATTCAGTATATACAAATTTAATGAATAAATACGTAAAAATCCCGCAGAAGGGACTCTCGAACAGAGAGCTTTTTTCAAAATGTTTATACGATATATGGGAGAACGAAAAATGTTTTATAATTGCATTTTAAAACTTTCACTTTTTAAGCGTCAAATGACACGCATACGAAACTTCAATACAACCTGAAAAAAATGTGAAATATTTTATTTTTGTTCTTCCTAACGGTTTCTTTAATTTCTTGAAGAATTTACATATATAGCTTGAATTTTCCCTTGAACATAAGGAGCGAACTTTTACTCCACGTGGAAGACATTGTCTCGATACATCACGATTTGAAATAATCTTTTAAAATTATAGGTGAAGTTTACATTCAAGTTGGCAATAACAATATTCAAAAATAAAGACTTGAATAAGAGTTGCAATTGATTTTAGTAAAGTCGCATAATGCAAATCTTTTTGAACTCTCTTTGAACTCTTTTTGATCTCTTTTTGAGCCCCTTTTACACTTTTAAAAACCCTTTTTTTAAACTTTTCTAAAACTGTGCCTTACCTACTTTTGAACTTCAATTCTTATTTAGCCTTTCGAGAAATCCTCTAAAATCTTTTATTATGTATATAGTAACATTTGTTTTAAATCTGACAATGAATTCATAAAGAGTTCACGAATAGAAGTTTTCTGTTAATTTTATAGAAGTTACTGTCGCTTCATTGATACTGAATACTTGGATAAATAAAATCGTAACAAATTAACAAATCATTACAGCTTTTACATTATTAAAAAATTAAAAAGGACGTTATAAGTTAAGCAGAAAGAATATCAAAACTGCTCTTTACGAGCTGCTGAGTAGAACGGTAAAAAGTAGTAACAGACTTTTAATACCGCTGTTTTGATTTTGTTTTCTAAAAATATCAACTAATTAAATAACATACGTAAAATTGTAAAATGAATGAAATGTGAGTTCTTAATGAATTCGTATAGCATAACTATTCGCTCCAATAAGAGTAAAAATTCACTGAATTATAAAGACATCGTCTCCGGGTAGACTAATATTTGAAATTACATTTTCACTTCTGTCACTTAAAATGTGACAGTGACATCTGCAATTATTTCTAGTTCTTTAGATGCTCAAAAAGAATTCGCAAAGTCAAATGAAATGAATACCGATAGAATTTTTCTGTTAAAAACCACATAATTTGATTTACTTATAAGTACACTACAATTTGTTGTTTTTTTTTTCATTTCATTGCGAAGAATCGAGAAAAATATTTTTTATTACCTTACAGATAACAAATGCATTTTTTGTTTGTATTTCTATTGTACTTGATTTATCATCGTACTCTATTCCAGTGCACGTTAGCATATATAAGGAATTCCCGAAACTTCGGTGACTTTGAATTCTAAACCAAATCATGTATTGAATTTCAAAAAAATACACCTTCTTACAAAACAATAATAAATTATATATTCTTTTTGAACTCTTTACGAGTTCAAAGTCAGTGACATTACAGTAATTAAGTACCCTCGCATTTTCTATCTTATACCCTCGCAGACAAAAGATTGCTTATGGTTCGATGATTTTCAATAGATAAAGAGTTCCGAAAGAATTCAATAAGAATAGTCATTCATCATTCACGATTTGAATGTTTTTCTTGAATCGTTTGTCATTTTAGAAACGAACACATTAAAAAGTCCTTAAATGACCGTCATTTTGAATTCGTAAAGAGTACATACCGAATGTTTATATTAAAGTTATTCTATTTGTAGTCTTTATGAGTTCAACGTCATTACGATTAAAACAATAAAGTCGTTTATTATTATCGTTATTATTATTATTGTTACTAATATAATTATTATTTAATGAATTCATATACATGAGGTTTTTCATGTTGTACGTTAGCACACGAAGATTTTAGTTTGATTTTGAATTCACGAAGAGTTCATAAAGAATTAATTAAGAGTAGTTTTTCTTCATTCGCGATCTCCTCATAATTTCGTACTATTTTGTTATTTGAGAAACTGTCACATATAGAATTCCTGAATATCAGTCATTTTGAATTCGTAAAGAGTTCATATTGAATCTTCACAATAAATTATTCTATTTGTACTCTTTATGCGAGTTCAAGGTCATTACGATTTTACGCATTCTCATACATGGATCATTTTATATCATACGTTACCACAAAAAGATCTTTGTTCGATTTTGAATGCATAAAGAGTTCATAAAGAATTAATTAAGAATAAAGTTTTTTCATTCACGATTTCCTCATGACTTTGTACCGTTTTGTTATTTGAGAAACTGACACGTAAAAAATTCCTAAGTATCAGTCATTTTGAATTCGTAAAGAATTCACACTGAACCTTTAAAATAAAACATTCTTTTTGTACTCTTTACGAGCTCAAGGTCATCATAATAATTTCATGAATACTTATGTTTTATTTTTCGCTTTACAACACAAAAGAGTTCAAAGAGTTCATAAAGAATACACCGAGAGTCGTTGTCAGATTTCATCATCATTTTCGAACTTTTTGCGAATTAAAAATGATGAAGATTTCACGAATTGTTTCACTTGACACTTGGAAAATTGTCAACATTTCAATATTCATGAAAAATAGTTCTGCACTATCGATTTCCTTATCGAATTAAAATATCATGTTTTCTTCATTTGATTCGAACTTTGCATTCATTCACACTCCTCGTTTATCGCGAACTAACACACAAAGAACTCGTGAAATGTTGAAGATTGATTTTGCCCCGACTTAAGTAATAAATCATAATTTATTATTACCATTAAGTCATTCTTTTTGAACTCTTTACGGACAGACAACATTCGTCGTTACATTTCATTCGTTCGTTCAGTCTCTGAAATTTTCGACGTCTATTCAACGATATACTCTCGATTATCGACAATTTTGACACAGAACGACTTCTTCACTGAATTCTTTTTGAGCTCTTTTTAAGAGCATTCATTTCCTTCCTTCTCGAATGTTCCATATTACTCCCCCGTTAGAGAAGTCACGAGAATAAGAATAAGCTCCGTTTACAGATAAATATAATAAAAGTTCAACGAGGCGAACAACCAACAGTAAAAAGCGATAACATTTGTATCGTTAACGTTAATGGCACTTGTATTATTTTAGAGTGAGGAACGACATTATAAGGGACAGGGTTTTACAAAGTGTCGGTACGAGACTGATTCGAACGTCGTATACGCCAGTATTTCCTATCACGTGGTACATGCGTTTGCCCACCGTGAGCACCGCGCCACGACAACGCGACGACTTTTACGCTTATAGTGGGGGCAGGTCGATAAATTTGAAAACTCTGCGCCTCCAGCCAGTTGATCACACAACAAGAATACATCCACTGAAATACAGACCTTAAAGGGACTACGTGCGTAATTCTATTTCGAGAAAGATGCCTGGACCAGTTTGCAAAAAAAGTGAGTCGACATTTCCGTCTATATATATACAGTTGCGCGAAAACCTCTTTACCGACCGTGAATGTTTTTTTTTCCCTGGTCGTTTTTTCGACAATTTTCGGAGTGGAATGTTTCGAATGTGCGGATATACACGACGCGTCAGATCTGCCATGAAAGAAGAATCGCGAAGTGCTGTTTAAAAAAGAGAGAAATTGTTAAAATCGTTAAACTGTTAAACCGACGGTAATTTATCGACCGAGCAGATTTATTGCGAAATCAATCCGCCGAAATCGATTTATCGAAATCCTATATAACGCGAATTTACGAATCTAATCGAGTTTTTTTTTCCGGCAAATGCCCACTAAATATCGTCGTATATCGAGAGTTTAGATATCGAGAGGTGAAATCTCGAAGTTGCGGGCGTGGATATTTGAACTAAATTCCGGAACAGATTATAACGGTCGAATTGGTACAGGCTTATTGGAAAATATACGATTTCTCAAAAAAAAGTGTATATACTCCGTGGCGTAAAAAACGCATCGAATTCTTTCGAATCCTCGCATATATAATTTACTATTTCGAATGACGACGAATTTTATCGGGCCGATAAAATTCCCGATGAAATGCGAGATGAAGATGAAACGCAATAAAACCCGCACGATTATTCCGTATCGCACAATGATGATAATCCCCCACGATTTTTTTTTTCGAATGGTGGGACGCGACGAGTGCATTTACACATTATAATTGTTGTATAGTAGAGTGGAAAATAAAAGAATATAATAATAAGAGAGAACATCAAGTCGCTTATGTATCTCGACACCGTTATTCGCCGACGACGAGTACATCCGACACGCAAAATGCCCCGCATTCCGTAATGCTGGCGTCATTTCCAATAAAGGGAATTCCGAGCATTTTCTCGGGGTGTGAGGAAATATATATTCGGATATTTGCGCGTACGTCGATGACGTAATAATTGTCCATTTCCTTATCTGGATATTAATTTTTGTTTTTACCAACGAAATATACATGTATATATATACATCATATATATATAGTATATAATTACGTACATATGCGCAACAATAAATTGTGTATACCGCGGCCGACTATATATAATCGTTTTATGTTTATAGACTCGTTGACGTGAAAATGCGCGTTAATTTATGCAAATTGAAAGATATTCCACGTTTCGTATAATGTTCGATTTTCAAATTGTGTTTTTGAACGTAATCGTCTTGTTTTTTTCTAGACATGAGCGCTGATAAGAGCTGCCAGTGCTGCCAATGCGGCGACGACTGCAAGTGCGCCACCAAATCTGCCGGAGGTACATATACACACTTATACTTACTTATATATATACATATATATACACACACACATTTATATGTACATAAATTAATTTAATTATACGAAACTCATTTACGAGGGATTTGAAAATTAAAGAATCAGTAGGTTTTTCTCGAAATTGTTGTTGGATCATTTTCCGCGAATAACGATATGGATGTTTTGACGAATATATAATATAATTGATATCTACGATATATATATATACTCTCTAAATTTCTTGGAGGGAGTTGTCACTCCATAAAGAGTGATAATTTAGCCACTCTTGTAAAAGAGTGAATTTTCATCACTTTTAATAGCGTCATTTCACTCTGTTTGGAGGGAAAATTCTCCGACTCGCTCCAATGTAGAGTGAAATTTTACTCCAAAAAAATGTGAAAATCCACTCTTTTGAAGAGTATCTTAATTTTCACTCTTTGTGGAGTGACAACTCCCTCCAAGAAATTTAGAGAGTATATATATATCGATTAAAAGGAAATGTCAGTTTAAAATGTTTATTTTTTTGTTTGCTTTCAGGCAAGTCAATGTGCGAGTGCTGCTCTTGCGGCGATGATTGCAAATGCGGTACCTCTACTTCCGGAGGTATGAAATTTTTATAATTAAAATTAGTTTTATACATAAATATGCCATTTATATATATATAAATTTTTTTCTTTATGTAATTTTATATATATATATATATTAAACAATTGCATTGAAAATTCAATTTTAGTTCGAATAACCCATTGTTCTACAAGAAATAATAAAACCTGATCATTATATTAAAAAAAAAAAAAAGTTCAAAATTAAATTGGTATGGTGTATTTATGCAATTTCTAAATTAGAATGTACAGTGAATTCATGACGTAGAGCGTTTTGTAAAGAGCTTTCATGAAGATTCGAGACTTGATATATACTACGATATATACAATGAAGAATATAAGCAATTAACAAACTAAATAAAGAAACAACACACGATTAATTCTCATTTATTTTCATATCGTTTGCCGCCTTTTGTCAAATATATTTTTAATTTTCGTGATGTTTCGTCAATTTTCAAAATATAAACAAAAAGTTTTGAAAAATGTTGCAATACACACACAGATATATAGTTTCCCTTTATGACAAATATAATCGTTTAATAGTTTCTACAACAGATGTTCCAATATAGTTATATTCGTGGAATTTTTTATAGTATTTCAATATTTTCCACAGTTGTTCAATATTCTTAATAATTTTTCAAAGGTATTTCAATAGTTTGTCAATACAATTCAATATTTTCAATAAGTCTTCAACGGTAGTTTTGAAAAGTTTTTCAATATTTTTCAATATTTTCAATTGTTTGTTGATATAATATTATCGATAATCCATCAATAGCTTTTCAATTGCAATCCCAGTAAACGAAAAAGAATTAAAAAGAATTGGGAGTCCTGAAAATTGAACTGGGAAATGGTGAAAAATTCAAAAGTATTCACTTGTTCTCGAACGTGAATTCTTCTGTATTCTTACCCATAGTTCTCAATTCAATTTTTTGAACCTCAATTCTTTTTCGTTTTGAAAAGTCTTTCAATATACATTTTCATCAATTTTTCGGTAGTTTAATAATATTTTTTAACATTTTCCATATAGTGTTTCAATAGCTTTTCAATAGTATTTCAATAGTATTTCGATAGCGCTTCAATAGTTTATTTCAATACTCGTCAATAGTTTTTCAACACTTTCAATCGCATTTTAACAGTTTTTCAACAGTATTTCAATAGTTTTTAATATATTGTTGTAATATTTCTCGAAGGTTTGTCTTGGTAATTTTTACGCTAATAAAACACGATAGAAAAACTAATTTTCTACATTGTTTGTGTCAAATTTTCATAAAATTACAGCCAGAAACAATAACATAGAAAATTCATTTTTATATCGTGTATTTTATCATACATTTTATTCAGGGTTTAAATATTATATATATTATTATTATAATTATTATTATTAATATTATTATATATTAAAATATGCGGTTAGAATATATATATATATATAGATAGAGCGAGAGCATTGCTTTTATAAAATGGTATATCGGGTTTCTCATGAAAATGTTTACAATGACGTTGCGGTCAAATAAACAATTCATTTGAATAAGTTTATTGTTCCGTGACCGTGAGAAAATAGAATAATATCAGTTATTCGATAACTGTTGAGTGAAATCATATCTAAAATGCCAGCAATTTGTAAGTAATTTTCCGCAATAAAACTTGCCGTAAAATATCTTGAAATTTAACGGAATCGGTTACGAAAGAAATGTCATTTTGCCAAGAAACGAATGTTTTATACATAGACGTCATTTTACACGAGATTATAAATGAAATAACTTGGGAGTAACGACCGAAAGTGAATGAAGAATCTGTGAACTATTTGGAGATATTTTGAAAAAGTTTTTCATTATTTTCGTTTTGTACTTTTTATTTTTATAATATTGATAAAATTGAATTTTCACGTATATTGTTTTCTTGAAATTCACATTCAATTTAATAATTGTATAAAAATAATCGTTTTTTAATCGGAAATATTTCTCGTGCTAAGGTTGCCAGTGCTGCAAGTGCGGAGATTGCAAGTGCGAACCCATTACAATCGGAGGTACGAAAATATTTTTTACTGTATAACAATTAAATGATGAATTTTACTCTAGGAAATTCTAATAAAACATGAGAAGTTTACAATGGAGAAATGAATTTAATCGAAACAATTATTTTCAGGAAAAACTACTTGCGGATGTTGCTCCTGTGGAAGTGACTGCAAGTGTGGACCGAAGAAAGAAGGTGCGTAATATTTTTTATTAAATCAAACTTTAAATATTGTTTCAACTTTGCAAAGTCACACAACTTAAAGAATTAAGAAATTTATCCTATTCTTATGATATTATAATAACGAAGATTCGTGTTTTCTTATTTCAGTTCAATCATGCAAGTGCTGCAAGTGCGGTGACTGCAAGTGCGAGGTGAAAGTGATTCAAGGTACGCTATATTCTTTTATTACATCTTAAATATAGATACATATAGAGATAATTGTATTACATATTAAATAACCATAAATATAAATAATTTTAAAAATAAATTTAAGAAAGTAACTAAGTAAAAGAAAAAACTGAATTGCAGAAACTATAGAGTTTTCAGCTTGGCATTTTACTGTACATATATAAATACTTTTTTGCATTTGTTTACTAATGACTTTATGATTAAAGTTTATCATCATTAGAAATTTATTATAATATAATAAAATAAATTCATATTTTATAAATTTTATAATACATTATTTACTCTCTTAATCTGAACCAGCGAAAAACCGCTGATTGTCAGTTCATATTCGCTAATTTACAAAGCGCATTTGCGATCGCTGCGAATCAGCCATTATT
>JAPYZR010001272.1:0-22711 GCA_030522945.1 Trichopria nigra | reverse complement strand
GTCGTCAAGGTCAAAATCGAGGTCACCATCATTTGGCCCCCCTATCAACCATACAACTTTTATCTGAAATTTTTTCTCGGGCAACGCTTACTTTTTGAGGTATTTTACTGTATAAGTTAAAATGGGTCACCCTGTATACATATAGGAAAGTTTAAAATTTTTTTTAACGAACAAACTTTAAATTTTGGCAACGTATAAGAATTCCGTTACTGAGAAAAAAAAGGATGTATTAATGATAGTATCATATAAAATTATAGACTCCTCAAAGGGAATATTAACGATTCGGTTGTGGAATTTTTTGATAAAACAAATTTCTATTTCTTTTAGTTGGATTCAGTATAGGTAAAATCTTTATATTTTGTTAAATCGAAACAATGTGAAGTTTTTATTCTATGTTGAGTTAGCCATGTATATTTTTCTTCTGGTCCATAGATGCATATGTTCTTTTCATGCTCTTTCAATCTCAATTTTTGTTAATACTTGTTTTTTTTACGGTAATATCAATATGTTTTTCATTGAGCATCCCGAAAAAGTATTGTCTTCAATTCAAATTTTTTATATTTAGTTTGTTATTTTTGTTCTACAGTGCGAATACGGATCATTCTTTTTTTACGCCTAAACATAAGTTTTAATCAGGTTTTAAAGCCACGTGATATCTTAAAATTAACGCATTTCTTTCATAATTTTTTATATTTCATGCGTATACAAAAAAAAAATATATATAAAAAAAAAAAAAATACATTGCCGACAGATAAATCAGCCATAAAATTCCTTGCTATTTCAAAATGTGGCATATAGGAATTTGTCTAAAATTGAATGTTTAAAAAGTTAAAACAATTTTTTGCGAAACAATTCGATGAAAAGAAATAGTTAGTTCTAACATTTTTATATGATACCGGTAATATTGAACATATTTTTTCAGGACAGAAAAATACACTGGAATTTTGTCAGGTTTTTTGATGATATATTTTGAAAATTTTTTTATTTTGATTTTTTGATGTATTCTAAACATTTATTTTGTTCTCTGCAAATTTTTCCAAAATATGATTTTTGTCCTCGAAAATTATCAATGTTTGGGAATAAATACTCCAAAATTTGTAAATAATATACCGGAGCTTTTCCCGAATGTTTCGTAAATTTTCTAAAATATTAAAATCAAATAACAAAATTTTGCAAACCTTAAAAAACCTAACAAATTAATATTAATAATTATTAATCTGTGGTATTACTCGATGAATTCTAAGAACTTTTTATTCTTTTTTTTTCTAGCATTTTTTTCTATTTTTTTTCTTTCCTAGTTAGCGCGTTCTGAAATTTTATAAGAACGTTTTTATTTCTGATGCAATTTTACGGAACGGCCATGTTGAATTTTTTTATTCCGAACCCGTCGATATCTTAAAATTTAGGACTCCAAAACACGTTTCTATCAGAAAAGGATATACGTATATTAAATTACCGGTTTCACATAACAATTCAAAAATTTTATTCAGTAGTCCGAGACGAACTTTATGTGGGAAACTTGTTGCAAATTCCCATATAAAATACCACGTGGGATACGAAAATGTTGTAAATCGGAGTCAATAACATTCTCTTATTTTTTACATAATTTAGTTTAAACAAAAAAGATCGTCAAGTTTACATGTTTTAATATATAATAAAAATAGTTAGACACAAAATCTTTTATCTTGGCCTTTTTGAAATTTGAAATTGTCTAAGGCATATATTTTAGAATTTTTTCAATCGACAAAAGTCGCACCGCGTCGTATTCAAATTTTTGCAATCGACAAAAGTCGCACCGCGTCGTATTCAAATTTTTTTATAACAAAATTAGTGATAACAATATATGATATAATTTTTTTTTTAAATTTACAAAATATCGTGTCAATGATGGACAATTATCAAATTATTTTTTTCATTTTTTAATTATTGAATTGTATTAAAAAAAAAAAAAACACTTATTATATAATGAAATAACGAAAAATTATCAAAATCACCAAAAACTAGATTTGTATACGTATCTATATTGTCATTTACTATGTATTTATTATTAAAAATGTAATTTTCAGGGAATGAAAAAAAAAATGCAAAATCATTTTTTAGACTAATTAATTAAATGAAAATGGTCAGCAAGTTCTTTGACGTAATTAACAGTTCGCGAAACGTAAATCATCAAAATTGATATGAAAATGAAATTTTTTTCAATGTTTATCACGTTACCAATTGTTCTTCTTGAAAAAAAAAATGTTCATACTACATAAAACCAACCAATGACCGTTTTTTCTATTGCATAAAAAGTATCCCCCAAAAAGTATAAAAAAGCAACATTTTCATATAATCGGATTCCACGACAAATTCCCAGATGGGGCATTCTTTTACAAACTGAACGCTTTTATTTTTGAACATTTCTAAATCGCTCCAAAATTTTGTTACTAATTCTATACAGGTATGAAATGAGCTACCATGTGTATCGGGAAATTTTTATTTCAATTTATATTTATCTTCGTTAGTTTTTATCGTACAACAAAAACATTTCTTCCCATTTAAAAGGTAAGTAATTAAATAATCTTCTAATGAATTAATTATGCTCCTATAATCAGAAAACGATACAAACTTTTTTTTTGTTTAAAGTACTTGTTTCCGAAAGAATACATCTTTTTAACATTTATTCTCTCTTTTTACCAGGTAAATATTCTTGATTCGCGTTAATTGATTTTTTTAACCGCGAACATTAATGACACCATTTATTACAAGTAAAATTTGATATATGATAATTTAGGTTTTACCACATACATCATTACACGATTAAAACATTCACTCCCTTCAATTGGAGAAAATTAAATTAAACAAAATTTATTAACGAAAGTGTCGAAATTTTGAAATAATACTAATATATACGTATATAGCGATTACCCTTTTGAAAGTCTGATTCTTCTTGTGCACGATTTCTTACAAGTTTTCTTTTATTTATATATTTCAATACGAAACATATCAATTGTACGACCAGAAATGCTGCTATCACGTATTGTCCATGGTGCTTAAAAAATCTGAATTCGAAAAGAGTTGATTTTTCATTCTCCATGTTCGAAAAACACAATGACAAAAATGAATTTCGCTAAAAATCCTGAAACCATAAAAAGTCTGTAGATATGCACTCATTGTTATCATCGATTCTTTGTTGTACTTTATTATTAAAATATAAAATTATGAATTTCATTTCGAATCAGGCGAATCCCGTTTATCAGATTTTCTTAAATAGTTTCATACATTTCTTTTTCATTTCATTGCTTACCTTCTTCGTAAAATTTTCCCAAACCCCGGTTTCCAAAGCTTCGGCAAGATCCTGAAAGTTTAACAATTCCAAGACTCCAAAAATCCACCAAAACTGCAACGAAGAATGTTTAGACGTTTTCCCTAGTAGAAAATAAGACCAGTTTATGGCCATTTTTTCTGGACTTCCATTACATTATAGAGGCCAGAAAAACTGGGCAGAAACTGGTGTCATTTTCTACTAGCTCGGGATAGTTTTTTGACCCTAAAACATACCCAGGTTATGTTTGAATTGTGTCTTCTTTTCCACGAAAATTTGTGCCAAATACAAACTTTCTTAACACTAAAATACACACTTTTGGTACTTCATTTTTTTCTTAATTCTTAATTTTAATTCTTAACAAAAAAAGGAAAACTTTTGCTCCAATATTAAGAAGCAACACTCGGTCAATGTATACAAACAAAATTCGTGTTTATGATGTGTTTCGCTAAAAGAATGAAGTATAACAAGTCAGCGAAAAATGCAGAATAACTTGCCTTCCTCCCTGTCATTCGCAGCAGTCGACGTTTACTTTCATTTCCATAACACGTTTCTATAAAAAAAAATTCTTTAATTCGTATATGACACAACTGACATGAATAAGTTGGATCATTATCTCAATGGTACCATAGTATACATTGTAGAAATTTTAGAACTTCATTATTGAAATACATTAAGAAAAATTGTTAATCCATGCATCTCTGAAAAGTGGCGGTACTACACTTACATATATCTTCGAACAAGCAAATAATGAGATATAATTGTACATACGATTAGTCTGATTTACTTTTTCCTGATGTATATTGTCTAATATTTCAGGTACACGTCTACACGGATCATTATCATACCGCAGTAGGGTAAGTACTAGATATAAAAAATTATAATAAGAGCTTACCTTGCCATTTCGGACGCCATTTTGGATTCGTTGAAATGAAATTAATTTTCATAGGTGAATACAGTTTTAGTTCGATTTCCAGTTGCACGATTTTATGTAAGAAAGAAGAGGTCCTTCAAATCAATAAAAACATTCAAAGACAAATTGATAAAAAGAAATTCTTGACAGAGGATTTCTTCGTTAACTAACGAACTCTTGACCTCCATTTTGAATCAAACTATATATATATGATGTTCCACTAACACCCTGCAAACATGGAAATGAACTATTTTACGCCATTGTTACGTAATTGCTAAATAATTGTCATAATTGCATAATTTATTATAGTCAATTAAACATACTCTAGAATTTTCAGATGCCATTTTGAGTTCCGCCATTTTTTTTTTTTTTTTGCTATTATTTCGTATCTGCGATCATATATATTACATCAATATATAAATAGTACATTATACACAAAACTTAATGGATTTTTATAAAACTTAAATGTCCAAGGGATTTTTAGGTCGCTGATCACGAAAAGTCAATTTTTAAAAATTCAAAATGGCGGATCCAATATAGCGAACTTACTTTAAATTTTTCTAAACTGACATCGGATTCATGGGTTCAGCGACCACAAAAACCCCTGACAATTAAGATTTATAAAAATCCATGAAGTTTTGTGATTTTATACGCAAGGGCCTGATATTACAAAAAACCTGCACTTTTATCGATATTTTCTCTCCACCATTTTGCAATTTTTTTTTTTCGGATTTTTATTCGACACGGTGTTTATGACTTTTTAAAGTCTCTAATTCTAATTGCCCATAACAAAATTCAATAAATACATAATAAAACAAAAACAATCGTGTCTTTTTTTTAAATCATGTATTAACATTTTTACTTGAAAATTTTCAAATGTTGTCAAGCACATGTTTGAATTGTATTCCATTTAATTATCACGCAATGTGCGACTAATAATATTTGATTTTTACTATGAGTATTTCTATTCGTTTCAATGCGAAATATCAACGGACGGAAACGGGACTGAAAAGAATTCGCAATTTCATCCCATTATTGCTAATTCAATTATTTACCAGGAATTGAAATGGGATTGAATGGGATTAAAACTATTAGAAAAACGTCATGATTGTTTGATATAAGCCTTGATATAATTTGATAAATCGTGTAATTTCACTAATCCCATTCAATTTTTAAAACTCCAATCCCTTTTCAATTACTGGGTATAGATCAATTATTTTTAGTTGGCCCTTGAGGACCATTCAAATGCACTGCGATGAGGTGCCATCAAACAGTCTGTAATGAGTCGACAGTATGAGTTTTTTAAAGGGAATGAACAATTGAATTCCGCGGCAATATGATTAAAGGGAAAAGACATCACACTATCGACTTACTGTGCGATTCAAAGCATTATTATTAAAAACCAACAATCGGCGCCAGCTGCGCGATGGCGCCGCGGATCACACAACAATCGTGAGGGGCGACTCGCGCGCCTCGGTGGTGCAATCTCCAAAGTCGAAACCCGAACCGCAACGCAGGTCGTCCGGTCGGGAATCCGGACAGTCGCGAAAAAAAAGTCGACGTCAACGGTTTTTTTTTTTTTTAATACAATCATGAAAATCCGCGAGTTCGACTGGTCGTCGCCTCGAAAAGTGTCGGAAACCTCCTGCTAGAATGACGACTCGTTTCGTCGCGAGTTCCAGCCGCGACGACGATTCGACAACGACGGGACGACGACGACGACGACGACGACGTCGACGAAGCAGCTACAAGTGCTCGGGGGTCTTCGACGACGTCGACCGCGACGACGTCGACGACCACAGCAACGACGACGACGACGACGACGACGAAGACGAAGACAAAGACATCTTCGACGAACAATACCAACGTTCGGTCGCATTCACGTGTCTTGACAACTCGCGACATGAGGAAGAAACGGCCGTTACGCGGCGCCCGTGCCGTCGCAGTGGAGAACACCTCCATATCTATAGAACGGCCACCGTCCCCGCCTCCACCGCCTCGCGCCAAACCCAGCACGAGCGCCGATACCGACACCCACGTTTTGACATTTGGTACGTAATCCATGTGCTTGACCTATAAAGAATGCACTGATTGAAGCTTTTATCCCATGATGATGGCGAAGAAATCTCGTTGAAATCGGAAACAAACAAAAATTTATCAGAATCCCATGATTTTCAATCCTTATCCATCTCGTATGAGGACACCAAATTCTATCGATCTTAATCCGTCCAACCTGTTGCTTTAATTCTGCTCCGACACCTGAGTGAATCCCTTAATCGGAGCTTTTTCAATCCGAATCATTCTGAGAAAAAAAAAAATCTTAATCCGTTTCTTTCCTCAATGTTCAATCTGAACGAATCCTCTAGTTTATCCGTGAATACCGAGAATCTAATCCCAACGAATCTTATCGCAAACCTTCCCGCAACGTACATCCCAATAATTGAATAGGGATTGAAGCTTAAAACATGGGGATTAAAACTAATAGAGACATTACACGATTGGGTTATATATCAACCAATCTTGACTTTACTTTAGCGGCTTTAATCCCATTCAATCCCATTTTTTAAACTTCAGTAATTGAAAAAAGGATTGAAGCTTAAAAAATGGGGATTAAAACCATTAGAGACATTACGTGATTGGGTTATATCAACCAGTCGTGACGTTACTTTAGCGGATTTAATCCCATTCAATCCCATTTTTTAAACTTCAGTAATTGAAATAGAATTGAAGCTTAAAGAATGGAGATTAAAACCATTAGAGGCATTATTACGTGATTGGGTTATATCAACCAATCTTGACTTTACTCTAGCGGCTTTAATCCTATTCAATCCCATTTCAATTATTGGGATCAATCCCATCAATTCCTCGTGTTTAATACGATCTATTCCTCATGTTCATCCAAATGATTGCGCCCAACAATTCTTTCCGAATTTGTTCCGATGAAATTTGTCAAACCGTCGTTTCATTCCGCAATTTTCAAATGAACCAATACGACAATGGAAGAGTATTGTTGGAGGCATTGTTCTGTCAACTATATATTTTGGTTCTCCTAATAATACCTTCACGCATAATTGCCAGCTTTACCACAAGCTGACAGCGCCACTCTTTAAAATCATGAAGATAATATAAAGGTTGATGGTTTTTTATTCTTTTAATTAACCAATTATAGGTCGAGATGTCCACAATCTTTAATAAAATAATGTACTCAAATTGAAAAAATTGCATCTTTCTTAGTTTATTCAGGAAAATGATGATGTAAACACTCGGCATTGACTAATTGAAAGGGATATATTATAACGAAAGATCCAGAAAACATTTGAAAAATGTTATATCTTGCTTCATTTATTAAATGAAATTCATCACAGGAATAATAAAGAAATATACTCAAAGAACGCGGAATTTCATATCGAATAAAACAGTCAAGAGGTTTTTAAAAATGACCAATCAGAAGTCGAGTTATCTCCGATTTTCTGATCTCCAATCTGGATCAAGTATATATATTTCGAAATTCAATTTTGAAACGATCTATATCCATATTGTTTATCTTATATGTGTATTTTGTAATACATATAAAGGATACACGTGTGTATATTCTATATATGTATTACCTACATATGTACATATGATTACGAGTGACTATACACTGACAAAAAATTGTTTTTTTCAAGTAAATATTTACTTGAATTAAGAAACGATTGGCTTGAATTAAGTAAGATTTACTAGAAAGAAGGAAACATTTTCTTAATTCAAGTAAATATTTACTTGAAAATAACAATTTTTTTTTTCAGTGTACAAATCTTTAAATTTACAGAATTGATGAAACTTTATAAAATAGATGATCAAAACTATTTGATCATTAAAATTTGTTGAATTATACATGGTTCTATATGAAGACCGAACGACTCGCTGAGTAAAGGGATTTGGTTCTATTTATAACGAGATTCGACAACAGGTAACCCTGGTAAAAAAGTGGATAGAATCGTATAGAATCGGATTAAAATTCTACCCGGATTTTAAAGAAACAGATAGAAATGTATAGAAAATGTATCCATTTCTATCCGTTTCATAAAAAATTATTTAAAACTTTTCGAAGACTGCTAATAAGGTATTATTTTTGATTTTACATTTAAAATTTCTATCCGTTTCTTTAAAATCCGGATAGAATTGGAATCCGATTCTATACGATTCTAGCCACTTTTTTTACCAGGGAACAAATTTCATGGCTGAACGTGAGGAATTGAAAATTTTGCTATATTCATTTCACAGCCAATAAACCAACATATAATTTCGTAACGTTAAACAAACATGTTTAAAAAATATAGGAGAACTAATTATACTGTGTTCGGCGTGAGTGCGCGGCCAATGGCCGCGGGGGCCAAACCCCTAATTTAGATGCGTTGCATTCAAAAATGTAAAACCTGATATCAATGAATAAAAAATAGGATTACAAAATGCACTGTAAAAAACAACAAAATCTTTTTTTTTATTTTTTTTATTAATCTATATAGTGAGAATATAAAATTTGACAAAAAAATTGTTAAATAATAATTTGCATTATTTATACTGAATATTGTAAATGATGACAAAGTTGATCGATAGTATCGAGAACATTGCCTTGTTGATATTAATATTGTATACAAACATTTGGAGAGTAATTCATGAGTATGTGCATGTAAATATAAATAAATATAAATAAATAAATTTCTGAAAAGGGACAGCGATGTTATACTCCCCCCACCCACACCACACTTTAAATGACGTTTAAGTATACGTTAATATTAAGAGTGATTTGGACCCTATAATGTACAGTCCGATTTTTTAGGGATCCAAAACTATACGAAAGACTTGAAACGGTACCACACAGATATAGCGAAAAGCCCCCAAACGACACTTTAGATATACATAGCTATTTGTTTTGAATTTGAGTATTGTTTTGAACTTGAGAATAATTGTTTTGAGAAATCAATACAATGACTCACGAACGAACGAAGAAATCGATTTCTGCAACCTCGTTTTAACCATGTGTGTAGTATAAATTAGAAGTGATTGGATTGGAGTATACACATATGTATATATCTCCGTCGAGTGTTTCACATCCCAAAACACGCAGTTTTTCCGCCCTACTTAAGCATTATTTCTTAAATGTTTTTTTTTTTTTTAGTTGTCACTGCTTGAAATAAAGTCTGATAATACAAAGTTAGAAGTGTATTGCAATCGTGATGACCTCCGGGTTTTTCGATCCTTTTTAAAATAGTAAGCAAGCTTCAATAATTTTTTTCAGAGTTCCTGAATTTTGAATCTGTTATTATGATTGAAAAATCGCAAAAAAGGTTGAAGCGAGGGAGATGACATTTCCTTTCGAATTGAATGGATGTCCAATATCGTTATAATCACATAATTAAGTTAAAAATTTGTATAGGAGTGCAGAAGCTCCAAAATTTTTACCAAAAAAATAGGAAACAGAATTAAACGTTTCAATTGTATACCTATATTTATTGGGATCGTAAATTTTCATACGATATTTCAAATCTTTTTATTCTTCTTCCACGTAAAAACTATTTTTTTTGCGCAATATGTCGAGCAATTTGTATTTTTCCAATTTTCTATATTATATTGCGAAGGCCACAAAGTATGAGGGCGTCTACCATCAGCTGGCGTCAGTTCGAATAAACTTTGCATGTCCCTAATACTGTCCACGAACGATCTCGTCGATAACGTCATTATCCAGCCGCGAAATATTGAAATTATATACATATAAACACCCCCAGCAATTATCTGAAATAGATTCAAAATTCAAATACTTTTGAGTGCATTTCAATTAGCTTTTTTTCCATTTAAATTTCGAATCGAAAGGAGTCGGGTTTATTGTTAAAATTGTGAAACGCGATATGCAGGTGCACACGTGTGTACATCTGTGTGTGTGTGTGTGATTAGTATTGGAGTCAAGTTAAAAATGAAGGTATTTAAAGAGTACGCATTTGTGAACTATACCTATATTCCTATGAAATAAGAATAGTAATTGTATTATATATACAACAATTATAATAATATAATAATAAATATATAAACTCATTATTGCAAATTATTACTTCGACCTATACCAGAGGTTTGGGATCGAAGTATTGAATTTGGTCACCCGAAAAAAAAAATGTCACCCACTTTTTTAATGAAATGTCGACGTTTCAGACCATACTGAGTCAAAAAATGCAATAAAAAACGTACGTACGTTACTATATGCGGCAAGTATCAAAAATCTACATATAAAGAAATAATGAATTGGATTAAATTCTGAAACCATTTAAATCCATTTTCGATTAGAACGATGGTAAAAATCATAAAGCACCAGTTTTATTCTTTGTCTAAATTCAACCTTCGAATGGTATCTATATCCCCCCAGTAAACGAAAAAGGATTAGGAGGTCAAATTTTGGATTAAAAAGGATTGGGAAGTATTCATTGGTATGTAAAATGAAGCCATCTTAATCATTCTGAATCTTTCTTAATCCAAAATTTGAACATTCAATCCTTTTTCGTTTACTTCGCCAGTATATCGGAAATGTATTGAAAGGTCAAAAAACGAATTAAAATGGATTCAAATGGATTCAAAAATGATTCATTTTCTATCCATTTTAATGCACTTGAATCCATTTTAATTCGTTTTTTGACCTTTCAATACATTTTCGGGATAAGCGCCCGAAAGATGAGAGAATTTAGCAATTCGATTAACAGGCCCAGAAAATCGAAGAGATTATTTTTTTATTCGCATTAATTGACTTGAAGAATTTTCTATCAAAATTTTTTCATTCAATGTTATTGACAGCGTGCAGAACTCCTAATCGATTATTGTTTGATTAATTTTGATTAAAACGTGAAATTTTCAATTTATAATTTTTAATTGACATTGATTCATTGATTTAAATTTATTGCAGCATTGCAGTAATTTGATTAAATTTTTCAAAAGCGAATCAATTTGAATTAATTTTCGAATGACTATATCGTATTCAAAAAAGTATGCCGCTTATTTATATTCCCCTAGGAATATTATTTTGTGATTAATCGATATTTTAACGTTTTAAGTAGAGAATTTATATGTATATATATTTCTAAAAAATCAACGAAATTTCTTCCAAATTCATTTACATTGAATATAAATATTATTCGTAAATTTGTCATAAACAATGAAAATAAGGAAAATAGGGGATTTATAGCAATTTCGATGGACCAATAACAACATTTATACTAGGGTTTTAATTTTTAAATTTTCCTCTGCCAAATTATGTTGAATTTTTTGTAGGGACTATTCTCTCGATAATAGAATTAACAAACAATTTTGGATAAAATTTGATACACTTCTACCCACGGGTGTATAAAATATATGTAATTAAATTTTTAGACGGCTAGAGAAGCGATTTGAGAAGCGATTTGAGAAGCGTTTTGAGATTTTCAAATCGAGTTCGAAAATCTAGAGTCCTGCCAGTTTACGATGTGCATTATTGTGTAATTAATTCTTTATTAATGTATGTTTATATTAATGGAATTTAATCTATATCGGTAACCGCAGTATAGGAATTAATAAAGATATTATAGCAAAAGCGTTTTGTAAATCTCAAAACTACTAGATACTTCACAGACTGGAAATTGTTCAAATATAATGGTAAAAGTGCTATGTACGTACATATAAATAAATTATTCCAAAAGGTTTTCTGCGATAAGAATTTATTTTATTTCACGTTTGCACTAGTTCGTGTAACTTTTGAGTACACGATTATTCTGGATTGTGCATGACCAAGCGGAGGGAACGTGTGCAGCATTGCCATACTAGTTTGGTACAGAGTGAATCAAAATCTAATTCTAATATATATATATATATATACTCTCTGTGGACTAGAAATGGAGGGAGAGGACTCCCTTAACTGTAATAGATGCAATTCATTATTAATAAAGATTTTTAGGCATTTATGGTTGCTAACTCTTTTCACTTATAAAATAGTCTTAAGTCGTATCTTAATTATATTTATAACATGTTTTATATTATACAGATGTATATGAACTTAAATTAATTTATACATTTTCATCTTACACAGAAATCAATTTTATAAAATTGAACTTCGATGAAATTATGTACACTGCCTAAATCATTAAACAAGTTACTTGAGTATTAGGCTTTTTAATACAATATTCAAGTTTTTGTAGTCAATGTTACATTTTGTTTCACATTAATGAAGCACGCGCCATTGGCTTCATTACTCCGTCCACTAAAGATAACACAAACTAAACCATGTAACGCTGTGTGTTCCCAAAACTTTTCAACCCATTTATTCACCGATTGCAAAGTTTTAATCACACGACTGTCGTTCAACTTGCTATCTTCAATTTTTACATGAGAAATAGTGAAAGCATTTTCCATCAAGGTAGTTGTTGATTTAGTAATAACTTCTTTATTAGAATCGGCAATAACGAGCCGGACGTGATCATCTTCCTCTAAAGGTCCATCAGTTACATTGAGGCAGTTTAATGTTAAATACCTTGAATATCCATTCATCGCTTCTTTGCATCCAATTATTGATGCCTGCTTTGCATTGTTATTTGTGATATGTTTAAAGATTGACGTGCCATACGATCTTCCTTCCATAATCTGACTTTTGACGTAATTTGTACTGTTTATGTATAATTCCATATTGCGATGGCCAAGGAGCACAGCATCTCCATAGTCAATACTCTTAGCTAGTTTTAATTTGACAAGTTTCATCGAAGCCTGTGAATCTTCCGTTGAACAATGACCAGATTTGCTATTTTGAATATCCTCGCCTAGAAAATCTTTGACGAGTGTCTGTAATTTAGTTTTTCGGAAACGATTTCCAGTGATGTTAAAAATGACAGATGTGTCTATAATATATGGATGCATCATTTTTAGTGCATGAAGATCTGAATTTAAACTTTGACCGATCAGAATAGCATCAGCTGGAAGCATATTTTTTAGGTGGGTCTGCACATCTTCGATTGTTGTCGTTACATCTGTTAACATTTGCTTAGTGATACCACTGTATCTTGTTAAATAATCAACAATTTTATTTTTCGGTTTAACCAAAGTATCAAATTGAACTTTTAAATCTTCATCCACAATTGTCACCCTTGTCAATTCCAGTAATCCTGTCTCTGTTTTGCACATCTCACAATCAAGACCATACATGGGAGATGTTGGAGTAGCTTCTGTATATGTGTCTTTTGTTAAGACGTAATCACTATATCGATCAGGTAATTTCCCTTTCCATGGCAATGGAAAACCCTCTTCTAACATCTGTGCTGGCGACAGAAGTAGTTTTGTCCGTGAAAATTTATCCGTCAAAGGTAGAACCTCTACAGTATTGGTATTTTCATTTGCTGATGCATTTACACTCACAGGAAACACAACTCTTAGAAGTTTCACTAAGTCTTGAGTACTATCCATTGCTGACTTTAATGATCCATATTCCTTAACAAGTTTGCTGCTCTGAGAACTAGTAAGGGGCACTGCTGCAAGTTCTTCTATAACAGATCCACCATACACAGACGGTGTAATAAGTTCTACTTTATGTTGAAGAAGTGCATCTAGGTTCGTTAAAACAGATCTGTGAGTAGTAAAATGATCCAAAGAAAGTCCTTCCAAGACAAGACATACGGTATGAGAAATTTTGTTGTATTTTTCTAAATGACACCATCTGAACGGAGTATACGGCGAATGATGGCCAAGCATCGAATACATAAGTAAGTGTTGAACATCGCTAAGAAATATTGGAACCCTGCTATCACTCTGTTCTATGGATAAACTAGCATTTTCTCCAACTGATTTTAAACAAAAGCGAGGAATACATCTTAACCGCTGCTTTCTTTCACGAAGCTCTTTTTTGAGCTTTATATACTCTTCAGAATTTTTATCGAGTTTTGGCTTTTTCGCCGTCTCCTCTTCTTCTTTTTCACTTGCTCTTTTGTGCGTATTTTCAGACGTTTCCATTTCTTGATCATTCGGTAGGCTAAAATTTTAGTTATTGAGGTTAGAATTCACATTAATAGTCGCAGGAAAAAAATAAGTTATAATATTTAATAAAATAATTAAGTTCTTACATGTTTTCCATCTTCATGGAGTTGACTTGCACCAGATTTAATACCATGCTTTACATACCACGTTTTATACCATGCTGGTTGAAAGTCAATGTAAACACTAATATAAACAGTCCACGGATCTATTGTAGATGTGCACATCAATAACTTTTAGTCCCAGTTATACCATGGAGTTGAGTTAGACGAGCTAGACCTTGACGACTGTGACCTGCGTAGTGGAGTCCCAAATTGGGACCGACCGCCTCATTTGTATATTTCGTTTCGATTACCGACGACATGTAACTCGTAGTACCACGATTTGTGGCCAGATGTCGCTACATTCTAGAAATGGCGGGCTATATAGGGATTATATTCCATGTACATACATATGCGGACGTTGTGGACCTTGTGGACTAAATAGACCATTGTATGTAAACTTATTATGCAATTAGACGAATTACACTATCAGACCGTGGAGGAAATTATGCAATATGGCGGTCGTCCGAAAACTCCGAAAACACTCGAGTGATCACGAATAGTATCGAATAAGGAGCCACTGCGATCCTTGATTGTTTTGTGATTTTTATGAAAATTATATAGTATTCAAATGTAGAATAATTTAATACTTTTTAAAGTAATTAATTAATGTTCAAAAAATAAGATTTAAAATTTTTATTTTCAATACGTAAATGTAATATAAAAACGAAGTAAAAGAAAAACGAAGACCTACAGCTTAAACCTATATGTTATCTCTTCGGATAAATTAAATGAATAACTTTTTTTTTTTATTGTTTTTTTTTTTATTATTATAGTTATTATTACTAGTATTTATTATATTTGATTTTTGAATTTAATAATTTTTCATTTATAAATATATTTTTATAAATAAATAAAAATTAATAATTAAAAATTTACATTTTAAGTAATAATTAATTTATTCATAAAACAAATACAATAAATTATAGTAAATAAAGAAAATAGAACAATCAAAAATTAAAAAAGGACATTCATTTTACCAATGGATATATAAATACAAGGTAAAATGTCACATTTCTATAAGTTTATAAAAATATTTTTTTTTTTTTTAATATACATTGAAAAGTTTTTAATAAATATAAAATAACTGTCATATTAAAATATTTAAATATAATTTTGTTTGTATTATATTATTTATACAGAAATAAATTCTTACGGCCTAAACAAATACTAAACGTTATTTATTACTTAACGCGCCAATTCAAATTAAATGTCCAAAGAAATTACGTATACAAGAAATTATTGTTCACTTTCGAAAAAAACATTCAAGAGAAGTTTGATAAAAATAGTATCATACGTAATTCAACATTTATAAGAAAATGGAATAAATTATAATCCGAACAGTGCCCAGAAATAGATTCTAAACTTCATTTGCCTCAATAATGGCCATATAGAAGTAATAACGAAACTTCTTGTAATTATCGAGAGTAGGAACTAATGGCTTCATTTTTATATAATCACACTACATTATTAAGTTATCTTAAATTAGTTTTTGTAAAATGGTACAAACACAATTTAAATAAAATTTACAGAATTTATCATTAAAAAAAAATTGGATATGATAAGGACAAGGCGCTATTATTATATACGACCAGAATAATAAGATTGACAAGACTTTTTCTAATCATAGATGTATCTGTATATATTATTAATATTATATAAATATACATAATATATTATTATTTATTTACATAATATAATATTATATATGAGGCAAAATTCCTGAAATGTCCAGGCCAAAAAATGAAAGTTCTCCAATTTGGTCAAAATTTTACTAAAATGTTGCCATTGTTAGAAGAAGTCATAATCTTAAATATTATTGAATTTAATAAAATATTTTAGGAGTTATACGTAATTTCAAAATTTTTATATTTTTTAAAACACTTGTACGTAGGATGCATAAACGTAAACATTATATATATATATACACGCATACAAGATACCTGTACATCTATAGAGGACATAGATATAGAAGCAGTATTTGAAACTTCTTATAATCATATAGTGTCATTGGCATCATTATTAATCATATACTTAGTGCCATATATAATGGCTGTATAACAATTGTAATAAGACTTCTGTATAATCATATAAGTACGATCGACAGCACATTCGTAATCACAGAAGTAATATCGAGAACGGTTATAGCTGTCGAAGCGGTATAGATATACATCTATAAAGGCCATAGCAGTAGTAGTATCAAGACTTACTACAATATCATATAGAGCTTAATCTTAAAACTTCTTCCTGCTGGAAAAAAGTGATAGAAAATGATAGAAAGAGATAGGATTTTCCTATACTATATAGGAAGGTAAATAAACCAAAAAAGATTGCATCGACATGTGTACTTCGATTAAAGGCTCAGTTTACAGGCAGGATACCGAATTCTATCGTTATATCTGAAAATATCTTTCAACCATTTTGTATTCACCACAAGATTAAAAGAGATCAAAGTGTGTTGACTGCTTTTCACTCCATTTATCTCTCTTTCTATTTACTATCTATCAGCTTTTATCTTTTTCAATCTCCTATAGTGAATAGAAAAGCCAACCTACCTCTTTTTACCAACGTTTATCTTTTTCAATATCCTGCTGAACAGAAAAGCCTATCTCTTCTTATCAGACACAGGAATACCAAACAGGCTTTTTTCTATTATAACTAGCGAAACCTTTAACAGCGAAAAATAACATCATGGTCAAGATGCTCAACATCATTGGACCTCAAACCTTACATTTATTCATCCATAAATTCTGAAAAGTTAAAAGAAAACTGCTTCTGGGCGATTTTTGAACATTTAACATTTATTTGACCGTCTGAAGACATTCTTACAAATTAAAAACGATCGGGCGTAAAATTTTCCGTTTTTTAATGAAAACAAATTAACATCAAGGTCAAAACCAATAATGCCAAAAGATGAGCTGCATTAAAATTGCCCACCCTGTACATATCTATATTTAGTTTTGCCAATATTTGACAGTTGTACAGGACCGTGTGAGGAACGTGGGTTTATAGCAGGTAAGGCCAGCATGCCAAGGGTAAACAAACAACACTGCGCTTTTACTAAGTACATATATATATAGTATATATATAACAGCCGAAATTCAAAATTGAATGGAAAACAATGAAATGTTTTCTCGGAGCACGTTTTCCCATCTTTAAATGGAAACTGCATGAAGCATACAAATTTTTTAAATTTCGGGGAAAAAAGTCTGAATATAATATGTCTGCGACACGTGTTTCGCAATTCGTTGGTTACATGCGGTCATCGATGATAATTTATAAATTCGTTATGTTTTATTTTTTGTCATATACATAGAACTATACCTACGTACATATATATGAGTGTGACAAGTAAAAAGTCCAACGTTACGAAAAATTATTAATACATTTCATGTCTTTAAAAATATGTACATAATTCTTATACATTTAATTCAAAATTGACAGTACGACGGTGCCAACTTACGACGTACACACTCACCTCTAAAAAATATCTTTATTAGTTATCAAGGGTAATTTATTGAAATTATACGAACAAAGAACTGGCACGCATTCAATGAAATAAATAATTCCACAACGTTTCTTTAACGTGTTTATGAAAATTTAATGAAAAAGCACTACTTAAGATTGGTGCGCCCGCAAGAGAAGTACTCCGGACTACATGTGCTGGTATATCGAGTACATAACAGAATAACCGAATGATACATAATATACAGCGTTACATTGATAAATTAAGATAAATAAGATAATGGAGAAGCCACCCATTTGGTCGCAAACACTCCTCATTTCACTATATTTTTCGGTTGGTCTTCAGAAAAGTGCATTATGGATTCATTGCGAAAAAGTTTAAAAAATGAATTATAAGGATTGCGAATATGCACGAAGGTAAATGCCGTTCGTCATCACATTATTACAGTATATTAAATAGTATGCCATCACTACGGTGACATTGTGTCCTTACGTCCGCTTTTAATGTTAATGAAATCCCATAATTATATTAGATTCAAGAAACAGAACTTAACAGCGACTACAACTGTGGAATGTATCCACAAGTTATGTATTACACAATTTGTGTACTTTTCACTCTGTTAATCATCCAAAACAGTTCAAATTGAATGCATATTTTCCTGGAGATCTTACATCCGTTTCCTATAATAATCGGTTTAAGCTGCGCTCAGAAAAACGCTCGGCAATCTGAATTTACTGTGGATCACACTGATGAGGGAATACCCGATAATTCCGAAACCTATTTCAAGTTCAAATTCTCGCGAGAAGTCTATTCAAGAACCACTACAAAATGATCCACTACAAATAGTCTCGGCAAGAAATATTCTCGAAAATTGTTAATTTTTCTAGAGTAATGGATGAACTATTAGCTGGAAAAAAAATGTCATCCATCGAAAACAGCCGCTGTATTCTCGGTGCTGCGTCTGGCATAATTTGTATATCGTTCTGGAATCGTGTCATCGCGGCCACGAAATTCCAGTCTCTCGTGTAACCTCGGCTTACGCCAGAAAAACAATGTAACCTACTCTCCTTCGGAAACCGGCCGCGCCGAGGTACACCGTATTATACGTTTTCGATTTCACCGTGCATGTGTTTGTGAAGAGCTCGTAAGAAAAGTTCATCTCAAGGACATTTATTACGTGCGCCGCGAGAGGGAAGCATTGGTCGTTATATAATAATATACATCGTGTACCATATGCGTCATGAAATATGAAAATTGACCCACTTAAAATGGTTCGCATCATTGGCATCAGCAAAATGATGAATTATACATATACCGGATGACTGAATTTGACAATTTGACAAAAAGTAAACTTAGAATAAACATATATAAACATTCCAGCATATTATCGCAATTAAATGTTTCAAAATCCAAAGTAACCACATAATCATGGTATCAGCTTGCACCAAATGTGGTATAGCGTCACTCTATAGTAAATCCAGGTACCATAAGATAATCGTGTTTATAGGTCTACGGCTCCATGGCTAATCCCGATTTTCTTCAGGAGGTAACTTCGTACAGACATGGTGATATCGAGAACGTAATGTCACAATTGCATTTACTGACCTAAATTAGGCCAAATCAGACGAGGGGGCGATACCAGAATGGTAAAGCTCGATCCTAAATGGCTTTTTAAGTATGTGTTCGTAACGCAGTTTCAAGCATAAATCGTAGTTTTCACACTTCGTGCATAAAATACTATAACGGTCTCAATAGTTGCGGATTTAATATGGCGTTTCTCACGTTTCGTCGTAATGTCGTAATACCGTTGCCTTTATGACCGGCTCGAATAGATCGCTGGTACAAAAACCGCTCCCTGTTGGGGAAGTCTCGGTACCAGCTATGAACTAGAAAAAAAACTTTTTATTCGTAAATTTGCATTCAAATGCATTCAATTATAGTTCCAAGAATGAATTCATTTCGATACATTGATATACATTTTTAATCCATTTTAATCCAATTCCTATTACTGGGAAGTGCGGGTGATAATGGGGATCCCATAAGTGAATCCGATATCTGGTGGTATGTATTATTGAAATTAAAAAAAAAATGTTTATCGAGTATGGGGTTTGAATGATGAATGAATTTATCGAGTGAGTAATCGGGCAATTTAAAAAAGTGACCAATACTGTGTAGAATGGAGGTACCCTCAAGTGCAGCGTAATACCGACGCGGATGAATCCCACACGCGCCTTTCTCGACCACGTGTTCAACTCGGCAACTGTTCGACAGTCTTCGGTCGAAATCGTTAAATGCATCGAAGCAGACTTCTTGCATGTGAGGTCGATGCGCCTGATGCCGCAGACAACAACAGGGAACCTTGAAGGGATGCGTCCTTCCGAGGGATTTAAACAATGAACCAGGAAAATGCGACCGAACAGATCTAAATCTCCGGAAAGGTAGTGTGCTTGTATAGGTGCGATGCTCGATCACGTATACCTGTGTTCCCGAGACGGACACGAGTTTCCCTTCGATTATGGCTATTACCTGCAGAAATGGAAAGGTTTTTTTACTTTTTACGAACCCGGATTTCAGGTGAAGATCTTTAAATAGCGAGCCATTCTTGCGTAGGTCAGGGTTAAGGATGGTGGATTTGTTCCGACTGTTACAAGTGCAAAAATCGCGAAAATTCAGGGTTGACAAGAACTGTCTCGAATGAAACTTGATTTGATTCAAGCGACATTTGTTGCCGTTTGAACCATTATACTCTCTGGATGTTTACCTACGATCTTTTAACCAATTTACAATATGTACTATTTGTATTTTTGTTGAAATTCATTTATTTCTTTAAAATGTCGATTAACCTTGTTCATCCTGTCCAACGTGTCGACCTCATTTGTGGGTCCTCTTCGTGGGCTTCTATTAAAACACAATTAATTAACTAATTACAATTAATTAAAACACAAATTATAGTTGAGAACACATAATTATTCAGATTGTTTACTTTACAAATGTTAGTTCAGCCTGATGGCTGAACTAATCATTTCGGGGGATGATTGTAATCACTTTTAATGAATTGGAATGATCTACATTTCAATTAAACAAACATGTTTGTTAATAAACCTATTGTCAAAAACATGTTTTTGTTGTGTTTTTCTTTGCTATATCTTAACTTCTGACCAAAAATCGCAACTATACATAATGTAAGGAAGGAACAAGAACAAGAAATCAGCCATTTTCAAAATAAATTTTTCGTTTTGTTTGTACGAAAGGATTAAAACTTTATTTCAAAATTTAGGCTTTGGTAGGGTGATTCTACATAACATATACAATCCCCAACAAAATATATCGGTGACATTGATTACAAATTAAAGACGAACTGTCAGAAATAAATTACTTTCTTTTATCAGCATCAAAAATAATTTATTTCGGATAATTCTCGTTTAATTTTGAACCAATTTCAGTAATATTTTTTTGAGGAATGTGTATGTTATGTAGAATCACCCTTCCAAAGCCCACGAATTTTGAAAAAATGTTTCAAACATTGTTTATTTATACTTTTCCTGTTTTTAGGTTAGGTCGATAACTGTTCTACTTTAGAACCCTCTTAAACTGCATAATTTTTTTTTTCACATTTTTTTAAAACAAAATTTAAAACAGCTCCCGCAGTAGAGTACTTCACGTTATTGGACGTGTAACAAAAATACAATTTTTTCTTAAAATATAGCCCAAAATCTAGTGCACTTCGTGATGGGATTTTATGGAAAAACTGTTTTGATGAATTTCTTCAGTCTAGAATGTGTTTATTTAGATGTTTTACTGATAAGGAGTGTAAGGAGATTTAAAACAGTATCTGTTCTATTCTTAGACGTCATATCTTCTAATTTATTATTTTGTACAATTTCTGTTGACGAGTTACTCTCTTTATTGTTTTGATTTTGTTGTTCCTGTTGATAAACAGTGGTATAGCGGTAGATTGAGCATAACAGAGTTTGTTTTGTTTCTACTGCCGTTTAAAGGGCATAGAATGCCGTTTATGATTTTAATTCGAATTTATAAATTGCCATTTAATTTTTTTTTCTCTCAATGCGGGTAATAATTTTTTTTGTAGTTGTTTACGAACAATACAGACTTTATAGCTTGCTGGGTGATTTCCACGAGAATTGGCGCATTTAACTTCCGTTGTTTTTAATTATTAAGAAATGATTCTTGACCGTTGTTGTAAAATGTAAAGATTTCAAAAATTAAAAGAATTACGGTCACTATACTTATTGTCTTCGTTCAATGACCCAAAACAATAATAAACAATATATATGTAATGTTTTCGGCCTAGATCAAGGCCCTCTTCAGTAAAGTAAATAAAGTAAATAATAAATATAAATGTATAAAAATAAGTAAAATGTATGCGACACACTTATTGTGGGTCATTGAACCAAGACAATAAGTGACCAAGCAATTCTTTTAATTTTTTCAATTTTTACATTCCGTTGTTTTTCCTTGATTTAGCAGTCGCTATAGTAAAGTGGGTTTTGTTTAAAAAAACTTTAAAAAACGCAAATTGCTATTTTGTTACAATCATTTTTAGCATGTCCGAATTCTTGTTGTCATTGGTTTGATTCTATTAAGTGCCACCGATATTTTTTGAGTATTAAATTATACTTATGATGTGAACTACCTGTTTGTAATCCACATCTCAAAGGCTATCGTGAGAGAGAAAGAAAATGGTTAATGGAATCATTTCACAATAGTAAAACTTGAGATTATAAAAAATAATTAATTTTACTATTTTATGTAGTAAACCATACAATAATATTGTTCCGTTTACAATTTCCGATATTTATATATGAGACATTCTTTTACAAACCGGACAGTTTTTGACCGACCCATCTCCAAATTGCTTCATAATTTTTTTACATGTTCTAGGCATGAAATAA
>JAPYZR010001271.1:0-27104 GCA_030522945.1 Trichopria nigra | reverse complement strand
TAAGTCGGCAATAGGAGTTTTAAAAAATACCACAATATTCTTTGATTTTTAATAAACGACATATATTTTTTTCATTATGTTGTAAAGAAATGTTGATTTAAAGGGAACCACCTTAAACTATACACAAACGGAATATTTTTATAGAATAACATTAAGGCGGAATCGCCGATTGGCTGCGACGAACAATAACGGACACTGTCCATATTATGGCCTTTAATTCGCGTCTCTTTTTTTTACGATGCGATAATATGACCACCGAGAGTACGAGGACTAATTGCCTGCACTTCTACGACCGTTACGACCGGTTCCGATACTGGAAACAGTTGGCTGACTTTTGTACGGGAAGTTGATTTTGTCATTACCATTATATGTCGCTTAATGCGTAATAAAATACATTCAATCTTTTTAAAACCTAATTCATTGTGCGTGAAATGATGTACGTTTACGTCTTTGTTTGTGGCTTATTTTCATGAGAGCGATTGTTTTTTTTTTTTTGAGGTGTCAAACTTAACCTCGACTTTTTTTATCCTGCTACGAATTACAGGTGGCGCAGGTGTCCGGTGGTGGCGGCACCTTTGTATTTACTTGCTGTTCTAACCTATGACATATCTTATAATTGATCAAACTCTAAAACAACCATGTGGATTCATGAATACTGGTTTTGGTCTCAAACTCTCAAGTACAGTATTTTAATTTTGATGGAATACAAGTGTTCGAATGCAGTATTTCGCAAACAGAAAGAAATGAAAGTTACGTTTACTTAATTAATCTAGTCACAGCGACATTGTCGCTTCATTAAAAGAAGCCTTGAAGGCTATTAAACATAATGGAAGCATCATAGTGCTCCTATCGTACATAACCTCAAAGTTCCCAAAATTCAACATAACCTCCAAATATTGATTAAACCTACTACATTTTTATATTTCTCGTGCGGAAAGCGCGATGTTGATAAATATTATCAATAAATACCTAAAAGTTAAAGCATTTTTCTAGAAATTCAGGAAATTTATATCGTTTTAGCAGGTGTTTCGTATAGATAGCCGAGAAATGGAAAAATGAGGTAAAATTACGAGGCGTAAAGAAACGAGTGCCCTCACTCACGTCCGGAACTTACCAACGTCCCGACCGAGCGGTCAGAAAACGCCGTTCGTCACGCTACGCGACCTTATAGTATATATACGCTGCGTGCAAGAGAGGAGAATACATTTATTTTCACATTCACCTGCAAGGCCAAGACTCGGGAGCGGTTAAGGCTGCTGGTAAGGCACACGGCCAGTGCCAAGAGTCCGGGCTGCGCCTTGGCGAGGAGTCGGGGCGCGTCGGCGCATCTCTCGCCACACGCGGCGAGACACTCGACGCATCCTAATTCGTCCAGGGCGGCCCTCCTCGTCCTGACGCGACGTCCAGTCTGCCCCGAAGGCGGCGTCATCTGCGCCAGCTGAATGCCGCGCAGCGTCTCCAGCAGCAGAGAAATTCCTTCGGCAGGTGCCGAGGCGAACTCTTGCACAAAACTGTAAGGAGAAATTGCCGGTTAATATACATATAATTGCCTGACGGTCATTTGCATTTCTATTGTTCGCCTAAAGAATCCCGACCAATTATACACGGGACGATTTTCGGCCAGTTGCTATGTACTCGACCAATCGGCGAGCCTTGCATAAAGGCTGCGTTTACATCACGCGACGCTCGACTTAAAGGACAAAATCACATACTTGCGGATTAACGCGAGCAACGCAACGCCGCTAGCGACAAAATGTTATTGTGTGTTTCTTTTTTTTTCTCATCGTACGCAGTTGAAAAATTCGAGCTATTTTTGTCGCTCGCGCATTGAGCGTCACGTGGAATTGCACCTTTAGGCTAGCTTTTATAGTCGTTTCTCGAGTCTCCGTTTTTCACTCTGTTCAGCCCTCGGTTATTCGTTTTATAATGTATTCATAAAGAAGGAACATCCAGCTTTGAAATCTGAGAAACGACCATTTCTGTATGAACGGCGTCTTATAAGGGGGTTTCTCCTGGCATGCGCTAAAGTTGTCGGTGGTGGCGCCAAGTGTAGAAATTTCATATAGTTTATGAACAAAACGATTATAGGTAAATTGTATATAAGGTAAGAAAAGGAACCCAGGGACCATTCTTGCATTCTTCATATTCAACGGACTCTGTTGATTTCAAACTGTTTTGACGTTGCATTTAATGAAGATGCTTGATTTTGTATGTTGCCGTTGCGGGATCAATCTGCACCTTTAGAATAATGTGACAAACAGAATCTGTAAAATATCCAGAATGTCCTCGTGATTGGTTCGTCGACATATTTTATGGGAAATTTGGAAATAATTGTCGAGTATGTAACTATTAAATTGCTACACTAACGCCACCTACAACTTTAGAAGATTATGGAAGACCATCCTTAAGAGAATACTTAATTTATATGAATTCATTAATTGCAATTAGTCTAATGCTGTTTTCAGGGGGCTCAAACGCGAAACATATTCCGACCTAACCTCGAAAATAAAAATGTGTTCATTTACATTTATTAAAACTAAAAATGAAAACATAAAAAAACGTTAACCCATTGACGACGAACGAGTCGGGTTTTAATTCATCTTTAAGCCTTATTATTATAATTCAGGAGTTTAAATTTTTTTATCGAGAATCCTGTTTCCTACCAT
Source organism: Trichopria nigra (assembly GCA_030522945.1). Classification (NCBI taxonomy): domain Eukaryota; kingdom Metazoa; phylum Arthropoda; class Insecta; order Hymenoptera; family Diapriidae; genus Trichopria; species Trichopria nigra. The sequence goes on along the minus strand of JAPYZR010001271.1, from coordinate 24,438 downwards.
TTTGTTGATAAAAAACCTGAAAATTTAAAGAATGGTTTGTTTTCATTATAAACGACATTATTATCATTTGAAAAATAGCGATTTTTCAAAATCAAGAAATTGAAAAAAAAAACTTTGAAACAATATCCGGAAGTCGATGAATCCAAATCATCTATGAAAATTTCAAAATTCAACATGACAGATCCAATATGGCCGACCAAATTTCGAAAAATCTGAGAATAATTGAGTGAAATCATTTTTTTTTTCGTTTTTTTTTTGTATGTATTATTTTTTGTATAACAAAAAATAAAAAAAAAATTATTATGTTCGTAAGATCGCTGAATTACGAATCTCTCGTTAGATTTTCAATATCCATGATTGCGAATCCAATATGGCGTCTAGAATGGTTAAGAGGTTCCGGAACTTGTCAAAATTGGTCATACATTTTTGGAGTCACTCAAACTTTCAATTATCCAAGAATTTTGTTGTTTTTTATTTAGATCGCTATATTTTATTCCAAAATTTGAGTTTCAAATTCTTCGACCCCAAACTCCGTATATACGGAGAGAATTTTATCGAGTTCCAAACGTATTTCATATTTTTGGCCGCCATATTGGATCCGCCATCTTGAGTTTCAAAAATGCGACACCAGATACGAATTCGAGTGAAGTTTTCTTGAGATTTCAATGTAACCAAAAGTATTAAATAACTACGTTGTTTTACATTTCTTACATTCATATTTGGTACATAATAGACGCCATCTTTAATTTTCCAGAAGAGACATTTCCATTTCGAGCTCAGATTTGAAAGATAATTTTCAAATTTCTACTATATATTTATTTCCGTAATTCCTCGTTCAATTTCCAACAAATTGTCACCGGCATTTTTATGTATTTATTTATTCATATTTATCGTGTGACATTACAGTTCCAGAACTCAAATATAAAATCATTTCAATAATTTTGTATTAAAACCTTTTTACAGTTTAGGTTAGGTTGGTAACCGCGCTACTTTGGGCGCCTTTTCATGATAAGTCAATTATTCGATATTATTAAACACCTTTAATACAGTTACCAAAGAGGACACAATGATTCGTAAAATCATTTGGTATTATTGTCAAAATGTGAAACATAACCTCAAAATTCGTTATTTACGCGGCCTGCCGTTTATGCCGCGAGAGGCGCCACCGTAAAAACTTCGACATTACGCGGTCGGATCTACAAAGTTTGTCCAGAAATCACGTCTCATTACAAAAAAGTATACTTAAAAATCTGAGAGTATATAATGTTCCTAATTCATATAACTCATTGTTACAAGCATATTATGGTAACGACGAGGTTAAAAAATCGGATGATGAAGTAATCCTTTTATTTTTGATCGAAAAGTAAAAAAGTTTCGCGACGAAGGACATCGAAGATATACGAATAAATAATTAATTGATTAGAAAGTTGTTTTCGGTTTCGTGCATCCATCATGCAAATCGAAGCATTCATGCTCGCAGCGACGCGTGGGCCAGACAAAACGAGCGATATTGAATTAGCGACAATAGCTCATTATAATTTCCTGACGAGGCATTCATATCTGATTAAAACTTATTTTAAAAATAATTATTAAAAATAATATATTATAACATATATTAAAAACGTCATCACAAAAAATTAGGAATAAACAAATATATATAAATGATTATACATAAAATAAAAATCGTTCGTTAAATATTAAGAAACTATTACTTTTGAAAAAAAAAAAAAAAAAAAAAAAAAAAAAATCCATCATCAGACAAAGAAAATAATGAATTCGAGTATAGTTAACGTCTACATTTACGGACATAAATTAGGCAGCGACGAAGAAGACTCGCTCGATTAACGAATGTTTTTGCTGCCTAAGTAAGACCCGAATAAACCAGACAACTCGACTTCCGGCTAATTCAATTATCGAATCGATTAATCGATCCGGTTGTGATAAAACGGTACATATATACGTTTTACAACACCGCGCAATCTGGGCCAAAAGTGTCATAACATCTCGGGTATATGTACGAGGAACACCGTTACGTCTTTTCTCAATCATCGGAACGGCTTGTGGACCAATTAGGATTTCGGATCTGTTCCGTTTCTTTTCACGGCTAATGACCTTGAAGAACGAGAATGCTTCGCGTTCTTCAGGTTTTTATTCCTTTTCAAATTTATTCTCCTCTTGTTTTTCACATTTTATTCATTTTGACCGTTGAAAAGTTTTAAGTATATACGGTATCATTAAATTATATTTCAGAACTGTTCATATATATGATTTGTGATTAAGATTTTTTTATAATGAATGTAGAAAAAATTATAAATAATTAAAATTAAAAAAAACACGATTCTTCGAGGAAAAACTCCTTTTTATCAATATTTTTACGAGGAAAAAAAAAGAATAATAAGAAGTAAATAGTTTTTAACTCGTTAAACCTGTTTTCAAATTTATTGTCCCAGTTCAGAAATACAATAGAAAGTAAAAATTAAATACCCGCGATGCAACGTTCTTAAGTATATACATATACGTCATCGAGCTGTATTTCGAAGAAATTTCGAAATAATATTTACCATCAGACGATTGTAGAATTTCAAACAAACCTCATTGCTTCTCACAATTTGAAATTTCAAATATTTCTTAGTATTATTTGAAACTTTTTCAATGTTTAAAGTTCATTTACTGAGAACCGAAGACAACACCTTCATAAACATTCGTAGAATAATTAAAAGTGATTCAAAAATTGAAAACAGAATTTTGCAATTATTACATCATTGTAATAGGACATTTAAAATTAATATAACCTTAATTAATTTTAAATAAGCGGTTAAGAACTAAGATAAAATATTACATAGATGGGTTTTATCTATTTTTGTACATTTTCGGTTAATATAATCCAGTTTCGTCTATTTTCGTCTATTTTAGTTTATGTTCGTCTATTTTTATCTATTTTCGTACATTTATGGCTAATGTCATCCAGTTTCGTCGATTTTCGTCGACATTCATCTATTCGTTTCTATTTTCGACTTTTTGGTCAACTTTAGTCTGTTTTTTGTTTATTTTCGTTAATTTTCGTTTATATTCGATGGGTTTTATCTATTTTTGTATATTTTCGGTTAATATAATCCAGTTTCGTCTATTTTCGTTTATTTTCGTCGATTTTTATCCATCATTGTATATTTTCAGCTAATTTCAACGTGTTTCGTCTATTTTCGTCGATAATCGTCTATTTCTTTCTATTATCGTCTATTTTCGTTTATGTTTGTCGACTTTCGTCTATATTCGACAATTATCATCGATTTTAATATACTTTGGTTTATTCTTGCTTTTTGTATCCATTTTTGTTTAATTTCGTTTATTCTCATCAATTTTTATAAATTTTCGTTTATTTTCAACTATTTTTGTACATTTTCGGTTATTGTTACCCAATTTCCTGGATTTTCTTCATTTTGTATTCTATTTTCGTTTATTTTCGTCGACTTTCGTCTATCTTGATATATTTTCAATCACTTTCGCATATTTTCGTTCAGTTTCATATATTTTTTTATATTAAATATCGTCTAGTTCTAATTAATAATATTTTAAAATAATTAATTCAAAATTTTCAAGACAGTTATAAAACATTTGCCAAACATTGTATTAAAGAAAATAAAAAGATTTCGAATAAATTTTTATTGTCTGCGATGATATTGAAACGTACACATCAATATTCACATCACGAACTTGACAAATTCAGGGAAAAGACGCCGGTCCTAACAACAAAAAAATAATAGCATCCTTGTTCGTGGTTGAAAATCAAGCGTTCACAAACACGCATCAAACATTCCAGACGATGCTTTCGTTGTAATTCTAAACAAAAAAAATCATATAAATCACGATCATTTTTGCCTCTCTATAAGGTGCGGGAAGAACCTGCGAGGAATTCCTTCAAAATTTCTTCAAATATTTTAAAGTTTTCATAGGGTATCCATACATTATGATAAGTTCGTACGAAAAATAACAAATTCAAAAAAAATTTCATAAAACCTCGCTATATCTCAATGTTTACAAACCATAGAAAAAAAAAAAAATATTATTTTAGGAGCCAAACTTTAAAAATGAAGAAATTTCCTTTTAGTTCCTTTTCTTCTCAGTCCTATAGGTTTCTTACTATATTTTTGGAAAATTTAAGCCAAGCTCGAACTATTCAGTAGCTACGGGTATTCGGACTTTACTTCATCATCCGAGTACCCATCTCCTTACAACACCTTTTATATTTATAATACGAAAATTAAATTAAATTTTAACATAAACATGAAATGTTATAAAAGATCGCGACAAGCTGACGCACAGACGCGTACATGCCGCTGCCAAAAGAATAAACGTTTCGTAACTATAAGAATAGAAATAAGGGTCAAGCGAACAATGGTTCTGCACCTCATTCATGTGATGCATATATATACGCACGAGTTAAAGCACGGAAGGGGAGGGCGATTTTGTCCAACACAAACCTGGGAAAGGCCAGCCTGAGGTCTGCCCTGAGCTTGTTGAGAAGCTCGCTAACTGACGTGAACTGCCTGAGAGTCATCTCGCCATTTCCGGAAGCGTAGCCAGAACTTGAGCTCGTACAGGTCGAAGGCAGCGTTCCTTGTGATTCTTGCGTTCCCAAGGGTCGTCTTCCCCATCTTCGCAATGCGATGGCATAGTCTTCCGCATTGTACGTCGGCGGCCTAAGTCGCTCCTATAAAAAAAAAGAGGAAACAACGATTCATGAATGAAACTGTCCAACGGCAGGTAATTTAAAGCTCTTTTAATATAATTCGTTTTTTAATGTTGTATACATAAATTGAAAAAAAAAAATCGTCAAGCATTGAACCGAATTGCCATAAATCTACGGAATTGTCTAGAATGCAATCCGATTTCCAAGAATTCTATCGAATTTCTACAAATTCCCTTAAATTCAATTAAACTTTTAAGAACCCCGCAGAATTTCTATGTATTCTACAAATTTTTGCTCATTTTGCCTAATTTCTACTGCGAATCTCATCGAATTTCTAGGAAAATCATCGAATTTCATTGAATTTTTAAGAATTTTTACGAATTCAATCACACTTCTAAGACCACCACAGAATTTCTACGTATTCTAAAAATTTATGCTCATTCTGCCTAATTTCTGCGAATCCCAACAGATTTCTAAGAATTTCATCTAATCTCTATATGAATTCCATCGAATTTCTAAGAATTTTACCGAATTTTTACGAAGTCAATCAAACTTTTAATAACCCCGCAGAATATCTACGTATTTTACAAATTTATGCTCATTCTGCCTAATTTCTGCGAATCCCAACAAATTTCTAAGAATTTCATCTAATCTCTGTACGAATTCCATCGAATTTATAAGAATTCCATCGAATTTCTAAGAATTTAATTGAATTTCTAACAATTTTACCGAATCCAATCAAACTTCTAAGAACCCCACAGAATTTCTACGTATTCTACAAATTTAGGCTCATTTTGCCTAATTTCTGCGAACCCCAACAGGTTTCTAAGAATTTCTAAGAATTTTTACGAATTCAATTAAACTTTTAAGAACTCCGCAGAATTTCTATGTATTCTACAAATTTTTGCCCATTTTGCCTAATTTCTCCGAATCCCAACAGATTTCTAAGAATTGAACAGAATTGCTGTACCAATTCCATATAATTTCTAAGAATTTCATCGAATTTAATCAAATTTCTATACGAATTCCATCGAATTTTCAAGAATTTCATCGAATTTTTACGAATTCAATCAAAACTTTTCAGAACCCCGCAAAATTTCTATGTATTCTACAAATTTTTGCTAATTTGGCCTAATTTCTGCGAATCCCAACAGATTTCTAAGAATTTCATCGAATCTCTATACGAATTCCATCGAATTTATATACGAATTCCATTTAATTTCTAAGAATTTCGTCGCATTTCATCGAATCTGTATATGAATTCCATCGAATTTCTAAGAATTTTACAGAATTTTTACGAATTCAAAAAAACTTTTAAGAACCCCGCAAAATTTCTATGTATTCTACAAATTTTTGCTAATTTGGCCTAATTTCTCCGAATCCCAACAGATTTCTAAGAATTTCATCGAATTTCTATACGAATTTCATCGAATTTCTAAGAATTTCTAAGAATTTTACCGAATTTTTAAGCATTAAATTTTTTGAACCTACAAAATCTGACTTCGGATTGGTAATGGGCAATCCCATTACCCTCTGTGTACCAAATTTCAAAAAATAAATAAAAGGAATTCGTCCGGAAAAATGTGTGCTGCAAAGGGCTGCAATTTAAGAAAAAAAAAAAAAAAAATAAAACATCTTAACAAAAAAATAATCGAATCGTACCATATGTAAATATTAAATAGTATAAAATTTCCACTAATTTCGAAAAAAATCGAAACGTTATTAAAAAATATGGAAAATTGCATTTTCTGATTTGCATAATTAGATTGAATTGACGACGTTTGTAATATTGAAAACATTGTTGAACTGTTCTTGATAAGAAGACAAAACTTTTTCAAATCCTTCAAACTTGAATTCTTCGGAATCTTCAAAAATCCCAAATAATTCGGAAAATTATTACATGACATTGTGACAAATTTAGAGTAAATATACTCGGTTATACGCATACATGTAGTATTCGAAAGATTTAAGAATTTGTTTTAAATATTTCTATTACAAACGTTGTAAAGTAAGAATATTGCACAATATCACTATATATACTTGATGATTATAATTGCATGGCGGAGTCATCGCCCAAGGTATCGATTGATGCGATAAAATCGATGAACGCATAATCGAAGCTACCGTTTCTCGCCATGCTTCATGAATGTTTCATAGTTTTCTAATTGACGCCACGTATAGGACCAGCTCGTGGAATTAATCGAATTAATTGATACGGCCATTAACGTCGGCTCACTCCGAAAGTCTGCATGCGCTAAACTGTTTTCACGGGTTCTTAACTCGATTTGCGACTGAAATTTATTCCGCTTATTAAGCGCAACTATACTTGTATACGATTTAATATCGAGATTAGGCCCCCTCATTATTTCACACTTTTGATTCTTTTTGTTTTAATTAAAATGATAATTCACCGCACAGATTTCAACATTATTTACGATTTTCCATATAAACCTTGAATTTATAATCTTGTGTGATTCTTGAAATTTTTGGAATTTTTAAGACTATTCTTTTAATTTAATTAATTTCATTATGATTTTTGAAAAGAAATATGTAATAGTGACATCGTTAAGTTGAAAAACTTAGACTTTGATACCTTGAGAAACTTCTTAAAACTGTTAAAATAACTTTAGGTTTTTTTACATAAACTTTTTGGAATCGTCAGGAACTTTTAATAACTTTTAAAACTTCTTAGAACGTCGAAGGAATTCGACAATAAATCATAGAACTTTGAAGAACTTTTTAGAACTTTACAAAATTCTTAGAAGTTTTGTAAACTTTTAAACATTTCTTAGAATCTATAAGGACTCATTACAATTCTTAAACTTTGAACAACTTTCAACGACTTCTCGAAACTCATAAAAACTTTAAAGAACTTTGGAAAACTTTTATGAACTTTGCCAAATTCTTAGAACTTTTGTAAACTTTTCAACGCTTCTTAGAATCTACAAGAACTCATTACAATTGTTAAACGTTTTAGAACTTTCAACGACTTCTGCGAATTCACAAAAACTTTTGAAATTTCTTAGAACGCTATCGGACTGCAACAACAAAACATAAAACTTTGACAAACTTCTTAGAACTTTAAAAAGTTCTTAGAACGCCTATAAAGTATTTATACAACTGTTGAATGTTTTAGAACTTTCATCGACTTCTCGGTACTTTAGTTCTAAGAACTTTTAAAACTTTTTAGAATGTGTCGAAGGATTACGCAAAAAATCATAGAACTTTCAAAAACTTTGAAAAACTCTTTAGAACTTTACAACATTCTTAGAACTTTTGTAAACTTTTAAACACTTCTGAGAATCTATAAGGACTCATTACAATTCTTAAACTTTAAACTACTTTCAACGACTTCTAGGAACTCACAAACCACTAAGAAACTTTGGAAAACTTTTATGAACTTTACCAAATTCTTAGAACTTTTATAAACTTTTAGAACTTTCAACGACTTCTCTGAATTCACAAGAATTTTAGAATATCGAAAAACTATCAAAACCAGAAAAGAAAACTTTAAAGAATTTCTTACAACTTTTAAAAACACCAGAAAAACTCTTATATTTGTTACTATTCGTAGAAACTTCTTATAATTTCTGATAATTTCTTAAAACTATATTTATGTACTTAATGGTAGCGTTCAAAATGTTTTAAGAACGTCAAACAATTAATAAAAACTTTTAAAACACTGGAGAACTTTCAGTAAATTCAAAACGATAAAATTATTTTGAGAATTTATCAAGACTTTAATCTCTCGAGAACTTTCAACAACTTTTGTGTTATATGAACTATGAACTTTTTGAGACTTTCAAAAGTTTCGTTGAACCAAAGAAATTTTCAAAAGCAGTTCAAAATTTTTAAGAACTATAATAGGGAAAACTTAAAATTTAACTTTCCTTAACATTTTTAAATTAACTGTATCTGTCGTATATTTTATGTAAATAATTGTATACAGCCTTTTTCCCGGAAGCTTAACTTGCAAACGCTGAATAATGGATTTTAATGGCGTCAAAAGTATACAATTTACTATATATCAAAAAGTTAAGAATTGCATTTTTTTAACCAACCAGCAATTCTCGCTTATAATCTTAATTATTGCTCCGCAATCCGATTGCATAATAATGATTTTTAGTGGTTGTATACATAATTAAGAAATGGTTACAACTAAATCTACCCACGGAAACAAGTTTCGCTTCTTATTGCAGAAAAAATCTTCCGCGCGCATTCAGCTCGGCAGAAATTTATTCAATTACCTATACGACTTACTTGGTTTAATTACGAAATTAATTACACCGGATGTCGTCATCGATTCAGTTATGATGTTAAATTATTCCGCTATACTCTTCTTTTGTTTTGCACGAATGGAAATGTGACGCGTGACAAAATGTTTCAGGAAGTTTTCTTCCTCGTCGTTCTTTCTGCGTTTCTAATAATAGTCATTTAATTCCTTCAACTTTTTCGATTTTTTTTACCGCATGTTTGACGGTTTCCGAGATGTTTAATGCTGAATTAAAAAATAATTAGAATATCAAGTGACTATCTACATTTAATAACAAAGCATTCAGATTCTTAGGAGTTTTTAGTTCGTTAATTGTGTCAATTTGACCTTACCTACGTACCTATGCTCCACTAAATAAATAATATTATACAATGCGATATCCATATACGCTAGATGGCGCTACCGAGTTGCCAAATTGATTAGTGGTTCGGCGAGTACCATTTAATAGTTTGTAAAAGAGAAAAGTACATTGGCTATAGGCGTTCTAGGACACCGCGCATTATCTCATCAATGCTATTACCAAATGCGAAACGCGCTGGTCAACTATATTGAGATGCAAAGGCGTTGGTCCGCAAACACCGGCAGCCGAGCCAAGACCCTTTTTTTTTAATATAAAAACTAATTGAAAATAAATCTGCTAGTTATCGGCGTTAAAGAGTAATTTATCGTTCTCGCGCTTACTGCTTTAATTACGATAAATTCTGTAATCGATTTCGCGATTAAAAGCAAACCGCACGAATAGCGCGAGACGCCCTCTTCCATTTCCGTACGTGACTCCACTTCCTAATATCATCGGCGGCTCCTCGTCATTTAATTCCCGTTTTTTACTCTTCTTTGTTTTTGATAACATTATCCGCTGAAGAAGTTGGACTTCCGCCAGAACTTCCGCGTCGACTGTCACCCCGTTGGTTCTCACGGCGCTTCGCGAGCCAAGACAAAACAAAACCCATGGTGCATACCCTTGACTCGAAGTTGAAAGATATGCTAATCGAAAACTTCCCGTGTATCGCCGTACGATCGCCTGGTATCGCGACTGTAAAACCGGCCCGACGACAACTGCCCCGACCAAGTCACTTTACGAACGTCTCTTCGCCTTTGCGTTTCCGTTTCTTTCTCCAATTTTCCAGTATTCTTCCGAAGAAGCAGCACTTTCAGAACTTTACGAGGCTGTCGGCGAAGTGATTTTCACGATTTCGAGGTTAGGTTCCGGCAATTAAAAACCCCGGCAAACGATTCCCAACATTTAAGATCGTCGGATGATAGTCGGCAGTGTAGGTTTTAAGAATTGCAGTTTATGTTTTGACATTTTCAAACGAGAAGATTTATGTTTACGATACGAACGTGTTTACGATGCATTTTACGGATGAGAAAATGACGAAAGTCTTGCAATTATTTTTGCTTTCGATTTTATTTTCATTTTTACCGGCTTCGGGTTATATTTCCACCATCGGATAACTCGCCTTAACTGTAACATTCATTTACCTTTCCTGAATAGGGCCCGCCTGGTGTCACGACCAGAAGATCTTCCTCGGCATTTGGAGCCATTTCCGACTCGCTGAAAGAAAAAAATGAAATCAGTATCATCGAAATATCTTAAACTGAGATTATTTTGAAAATTAGAGAATGTAGATGTTTAATATATGTTTTATTTTGATATTTGAATGGCCCACATAGAGTATCTTTTGACTTTGCGCGAAGTCACCGGCATTAAGAGGTCAATCACAACAATAAACAAAAATAAAAGTCTCCTTTAAAAACAAACGAAACAAAGTAACAGATTTTCTCTATAAGTAACAAATAAAAGGATGATAACGTTTAAGTACGAGTGGTATTGCACCAACGACGATCAATTATAAACAAACCTTAAGATATGAGATTTGACTTTCACGAACCAACAAACGTCATCCCTATTATTATCAATGTAACAAATATTTCAGACTTGGATAAAGTTTCGAACGTTTACGCAACACGGTATACCGTAGTGGCATCACTCATAATGAACTGATGACGGTTACGGATCGTAATCCGAAAGATTTTGCAGGAAGACCTTGGACAACCTGTTTTCGTTCTGGGCTAGAGTGGTCGAATCTGGCTAATTGGTTAATCCCTCCATTTGAATGGCAACGATCCGAATCTTTGACAACCCAAGATCTATTCATATTGTTCAGAGCCAATTACGAGCATTAATCGGAATCCAAAAGTCTCGTCCACCAATGTTCACCACCAATTACGTAATGAGCATCGGTTCAATGCCAAGACCCAAGTTCCAATTCCAATTTCTAAATCCTTCAATTATACGGTATACATTGAAAACTGAATGGGTAGAAGAGAGATGAATGTCCCAAGGATTTTGCGGGACAAACTGAGAATTTTCAGTTCTTCCGTAAAAACCCAGAATAAACTTTGCACTTGCTCCCCTTCTTATTCAACGTAACTTTTATGGTAACACTGACACCTGCTCAATGAACTGGTTCCGCACATAGTCAGTGCGGATTATAACACGAGTCTTTATCTATTTTCTTTTCAAAGTCTCCTTATCTGTTCCTTACGCATAAATGTTTAATGGAAAGTAATGTTAAGGTTAATAAAGGTATATGCAACAAATTGTTCAGTCCATGCGCGAATTTGACAACATTATTATTTAAAAAACAAAACTAATTAAAAATGTCTGATATTTAAAATTCCATTGACCTTTGGGTCATTTCACCAGAATTCCTGGTGTCTGCCGTACTATGAATGTCGTCTAATCAGTTACATTTTGCAAGGTGATATCAAAGGAACGTGCAGCTGATTGGAAATAAACCATAATGCAGCCGTAAACGAAAAATCATGTTCCAGTGCAGGTACAATCAACATTTTTCGTAAGTCACGGTGCAAAAAGTACACGACCGGCCGATTGTCGGAGGCGCACACTGGAAAACCGTAGTTTCCCTAGACCGTGGAATGCAGTCGTCGACTCGTCGACAGGAGACATCGCCGGTGCATTAGCATAGCTGAACAAGTCCCCCAAGAATGTACCAGTGTACCAAAGGTCGCGACTCGTCGCCCGTAAACCCTCAAGATGTCCATTGGTAAGTTTATGCCATCCCGTCGACTTGGTCATCGTCGACTTGGTCATCGTCGTTGTCTTCGTCGTCGTCGTCGGCGGCGGCGGCGGCGTCGTGTATATATACGTACGTAACGCTCGAGGTAGCGCATACGTAAGAGAATGCATGCATCGCGTACGCGGCAATTCCGCGGACCGACGTAAGATACGCGCCGCAGATGGTGTATAGCAGGGAGGCCTTTGGTATTCTTAAGGACAGCCGAGGCAATGACCTCGGCGCTCGCTCGACCGTGCGTGTGCGTACACGCACACGGCTACTTTTATTTTCACGGAGGCGCGTGCACACGCTCGCGGAAGCACTTCTCCTCGATCGACCGTACTTGAAACAAGCGGCTAATGCGTCGATGGCGATCCGGGTTCTTCAGAGGCCCGAGACCATCCGACTTTTTCGTACGCGGTATTATTATCCATTTACCGTTGCCACCAGATTTTAGAGCCTGCGAATGGGACTCTGATTGAAGCTGTTTTTTTTTTCTTCTTTACGGCACTTCGCTACAGAGCCATCTGTTTTACGCAAAGCACCCGACGTTTTACCGTTTCGGCAGATGGGCTGAAATGGCACTTTCTTGGTTATGACGATGGTCATGTTTTACTTCAACAGTGTTGATTCGTCTTGCTTCGAATGACGGGATCTTTAAGTAGCTTTAGGTATTCATGTATTGTTTTAGTACCAACCCATTATCGTCTACTGGAAGTGTCGGTACTTTGCATACTCGAATGTTTATTTTCACTCTGTTTATAATTAAATCTGACAATTGTCCTTGGAATAGCTTGCATGGTTATTTCAAGTGGATTCTGATCTCCAACGATAATGTATCGAGTTGGCTCTAGGATGACCAATTATTTTCAATTCAGAAGGTACAGGAGCACAGGTCAGATTTACTTGCTTTTGTTATGCCATTCCGAGCAAACGAGTTTGGATTTTTGACTCATACTAGAACAAGAATGGATTGAAAAAAACCCGTCGTACTATCTTGCGCGGCGTGTCACCCATTCAAGTTCCGTACTAATGATCTTCTTGGAAGAGGTTCTATGGAGATACCATTATTGTCAAAAATATTAGGAGATATTTCGAGCTAAGCTTTTACTACTCTTCTATGTCGGAACCCATAATATGCAACCAAAAAGTAAGAACCCAATGACTGAGAATGATGGCCCTTACTGTACATACCCGACACGTCTACGGTGTTTGTTGATGAGAGTCTGATTAGTTCAGATGGAGTCATATTGTAAACTCTGCTCATCAATCATTCTAGTGGAAGGAACAATGCCAATTGTTTTCTTATCATGTCAAACTCCACTATATCTCTGAAACATCGTTTAGGTTTCCTTCTTGCACCCAGTGACAAGTTATTTAGAATTAAACCCTAATAATTTAAAAGTCAACCCACACAGTGACTATGTTCAAGATTAAGAATTGGAATTGCTTAATTTAACATGTTAATTTTTAAAAATCGGATCGAAAAGAGGTTAAACCGAAACGACCAATCTGACATGGCACTCATCAACGCGTGAGGAAGCCCATTACCCATGAAAATGCTTAATTTAGCAGTCAGTCTTTCTTGGTAATTGCATACTACTTGAGTAATTTAGCGTTGAGTGTTTAACGACAATTTCTCGTCTCTTTGGCATCTCTAGACTCTTGCTTTTCGACTAGTTCACCTACTTCTCAATCTACATTCTCAATGTTAAAATCTATAATTAAGTAATTTTCATAAAGCCACCGACACACACTTGATTTGAAGCTACTTTTGGAAGACTCTTCCTTAACTAATCAATTAGAAACGATTGGATCGGTTCTAATTCAACAAATTTGCATTTTTAAAGTATAGCTCCGTGACATCCATTCAGTACTTCAGATTTTTCGCCCCAAATGTACTCTACGTATGTTTGCGGTTTTTAATTTGAGCGAATGTTGTTTCAGGCCGTGTAAAAGCGCAACGGGTAGAATCAATATTGAGATAGCAATATTCACGTAAAACTACGCTTGGATTAAAAGAAAATAATGACCCAACGTATAATCAGTTTGCTCGAGCGTGACGTCCGTAATAGATGCGATTCTGATACACGACTATACACTAGTCAAGATCCACTGTAAAGCTCATCGCATTTTCCACACACCCGAGGCTTCGCTTCACCGAGCAACGATCCGGATTATTCGAAAATTCACGTCGACCTCCTTATTCTTGAGATAAGTGCAAATTATAGTTGTTTCTTTCAAGCATTAAAAACGCAGAATCCTTGCCGCAAGAAGCACTTTACTCGAAAGTTGAAATGTAATGTACATAGCGAATAGACACATCGACTATTCAGGTTTTATCACTTCTTCGACGATCCTTGGTTTCAAACCAATATACATAGAAACACAATAACGTAGGTAAACATTTCAAATGGTGTTTATCCAGTCCTATGGATTCTAAGAGTCTATTCCGAAAGCCACTTTAAAGTCAACAAAGTGGATACCGGATGATCTTGGGTATTTACAATATGGATCAATAGGACTTTTTTAAGGTACCTTTTGACTGACAGACCTCCATTCCCCAAAGTTACTGTTTTCTAACATACTTCGATCCCGAAACTTAAACCCGAACATTTATATTTATTTACTATAGTAGCCAAAATTTCTCTAACGGTATCCACATTTGGGACATTACTTCATTTTGTTTAAGGGGCAACGTAAGCCCATTGTTAAACTTCGTCAATAACCATCTCAAGGGTTCCAACAATTTTTTAACTGATTCGGCGTCCATAGTAGGGTACATGCCCAGCCAAAACGTTGGATCGGACCAAACCTAAAAAAAAAACAAAGTCATAGTTTTTCACTGCTGTGGCGATATGTTTCTGCAGAAACATTCGAAAACATCCGACTGCGCCTATTCAGCAATCCTGTTTCCCCCGTTGAGGAAGCATTAAAGATAAAAATCTCCCGATGTTTGCAAAGGTGTCGCCTATGTTGAAAAATCTCTCGACGCTGCGGTGTGAAATCGCACATGAAATCTCGGAGCTACATAAAAGTTTCCAATGTCCACGTGTCACTGAACGATATAAACGTGCCGTTATATGAATCTGTATAGGTTTAAAACGAGTCCCTCCTCGGCCGTATGGCGACTCGAGTCACGAGCGAAGCGAAGCGCATAACTGTACCTTACTCAAAGGCAGAAGCGCGCGCAGCCCCGTCCCGGTGCCAGCGTAAGAACGCGCATCACAAACAAACAAAGTCGAACAACAGTTAAACTCTCGGAAACAAATTACGCCATTTTTGTTCTTCGCCGAGCGAAGATGGAACGCACGTTTTGTTTTCAAGACCGCTCGGCATCGGCGGTCCCCGGCTTCAGATTACCGATAATTATTAACATTTATGGGGAAATGTGCAATCAAAATCTCATTTCTTCGCGATGTTTACGACGAAATAGGCCTCGGAGTTTCCTATCGGGAAAGTCAATCGCTTACGAATGAACGGCGTCGCGCGCAAGAAATGCCTAACCTAACGCGATGTCCGCCACGGACATCAGGGATAATCGTAATACGATCTACCATTATAATTTGATGCGGTTCTTTTCGAGAATTTCGTACAATTTCAACTTAACCCGCCAGATATAAAGAAAACTTTTGTTAACTCTCCGGGCCCGACGATCGATTTTGTGCCCTAGGGCGAACGTTACAGGCGCGAATAATCGATCCCCCAGTTCGTCATACTAAAATATTGTCACTGAAATGATACCCAACCTCAAAATTTAACGCTTGATAGAATTTTGGTTACCAAAGCCGTCATGGCGGTTCCTCTCCCACATTTTCATCCCATGAATACCCGCACTGACTTGGTTAATGGGGAAAGAACTACTACACTATAAATTACATTAATGTACGGTGTAGCGACGAAGGAACCGCAGTATAAAAAACACAACAAACAAAAATGCAAGTAATGACAATAAAAGCTATGAATGTAACGTAAAATGTGTAACGCCACAAAAAAGCAAGTTTAAAATAATTCTCAATAGCGCCATCGCACAATTATGAATCTGAAAGAAAAAAACGACCAACGTAATAAAATGACTCCACCGCGAGGTTTCTCGAGTTTCATAAATCTCTCTCGGTGTTAATACACGGTAAAACCATCAACGCGCGGTTTCACATATTTGCGTGTCCGACTAGAAATTCAGCCGATAAGTCAATCAACGCGATGCTCGCTTAATTCCAGTATTTTCGATGGAAAGTACGTTCATCCGCAGAGAAAATGCAGGCACTTTACGTGAAAAGCGGCGATATGCCTTCTCGGAATAAGTACGCACCGTAGGCGTGTCATCAGATGGTGTGCGCATATATAGAAAAAAAATCCGATTTTCCACTAACGCGTCAATGGGCGATTCACACGAAGGAAAAGTCACGCGAGCTCAATTGGCCGTGAGAACGATCTGGTGTGTGTGTTTATTATTAAAGAAAAAAGAAAGAAGAAAAAAATTGCAACGGCATATTGTAATTTCGACTCATCGGGTGAAAGAACAGAAGCGGAACGTATATTATTTTTTTTTCAGCCATCGCACAACAACGCGTAACGGTGAGTAATCAGTCGACGATAATGATATAATTAGCGAGGCCTATAAAAATCGCGACGTCGAGTTTTCCACGCTTATAAACGTTCTTCTCCCAAATCCATTAATCACTTTTTAATTGCGCTTTAATTTCCAGGGCTGCATTGTTACTTAAGACCGAGCACGGCCCGTAATAAGATGTGCAGGTGTGAGGTTATGTAAGGCGAGCGAACCACATAACCTCCAATGTAATTTCGAACGCTAGCGCCACTTGACTTTCGTAAACTGCCGGAGGGTCGATTCACGAAGCTGCGATATCGGTATCGCATGAGATATTTTCAAGTTTGCGTACGCAAATGCAATTATTATTTATGAATTATTGCAATTAAGATCCATGGATACGCATCAAATACTGTCATGTAGAAAAACAAAAGACAGGTGGCAGAAATCCATGAACCATGAATCCATGATTATGCATCAATACTTGAATATGTCTAGCCTACTGGGAGTATATAGATGGACGACTAATATATGTAATGTCGAGAGGTCCTCTCTCTGGACAAATTTTTTGGAATTTCTCCTAACAACAGTCTTATCTCTGGACAAATTAAGGTCCAGGAGGAACGAAAACACATTCGTGTTTCCAAAAAACAAGAAATGGCAAGGCGTTCATCCATTTCTCTATCATCCTATGGATATTATCTGTACGAAAGAACGAAGCATTGTCCCAGGGTATACGTCGTAGGAACCTAAACGTGATTATAGTAGGAATATTAATAACAAACCAGAATATTGCAGCTGGTAATCAACAACGATTTGCAAACAACACAATTGTTTTCCATGCATGTTTCTGCAACCGACGCGCATTGCAATGTGTGTATCGTGGGACGAAAGAAATGTATTATGTTATTCAGCCGCGCATTATAACGCGTGTAACGGTGCGCAATCAGTAAGCGATAACGAATGATTAGCAAGATCGGTGCGTATGTATTAAGGGAATCGGGCTGGTGAGGTTTCCACGCGAGAAACGCGGTGTGGAGCGAGCAGGGAATCGCGCGATTAATCGCGATCGTTAGGAGAGCCGCTGGTGCAATCGCGATCGACGTAACGGGTTCAGTAATAATAACCATGTAAATAAAGATATTACTTTTTTTCTTAATTACGCGGCCGACCCATTTTCTATCGATCACTTCTGCTATTACGATTATGACCAGTCGAATCATTCACAGGGATATTTTTATCCATGCCTGACCGCGGAACCTTCCGTAGGTGTGAAATATTTATTGGAATTGTAATTCAAACAAATTACACGTATTAACTATGCAAATGAAGGTCACGACAGATACGACTAATGTCGGTCTATTTATCTTAAATAATTTTTCCCTCTTGTAGTTACAGTTTCTATGTACAATGTATAACGAATGTCTCGCATAATTCTAAGATATGCATTTATTTACTTTGCGTTCACTTGGACATCAGGGGAAGAGAACGAGATCAGCAGCGAGATGAACGGATGTCATCTATTAACTCGGAAATGAAGGGATACACGATTACCAGGATGAATTGGCGTGGACAGGACAGGGGAAATGGAAGGAAATCAGTTTTTCCCCCGTAACAACGTTTGCAGAAAGAAACGGAAAAATATACTTCGACCTATTGAATAACAGGTTGGAAACCGTAAAAATTAGACGAGCGAGTGTAATGAAAGAGTGATAGTACGTTTAGATGCAGACCAGAGTGAAACTGATCAGCTGAAAATGATCGTGCGTAAGGTTTATATTGTCGCTAAAGATATCGCGAGCAGGAAGGAAGCTCGCTTTTTCTTATAATCGATAAGTAACAAACCAGAACAACCATCACGGTGATCTCGAGTTGAAAAGTATTCTGAAAAGAGATACGATTGTCGTATTCGTCAATGCTCAAACGAATACGACAATTAATTCAGACTTGATGTTGGGAATGGTTCTGTAAACAATGGCGACGCGAGACATGAATAGTTGACGCTGGATGTCTTCGTGTTAACTTCCATTACAATTTGCTCAGCTAGAGACTCTTGATGAATATATATATACGGATAAACAACTCCCACGGCAAACATGATTTAAATTAAATCGGCTAAGAAAGCTTCTTTAAATGAAAAATTGTGACCTGCATGGAATTCGTAGAGTGAAATGAAGGATTTCAATTTCAAACAAAGCTAATTAAGTTTAAAGACAAACTGACGTAAACTTTTCAATGAGGAATTTCCAATAACTTTACCATCAACACTTCGTACAGGTTTTCTGATCTATCAGAAATCAAGTCACACGCATAAACATAAGTTTGGGAAATTAGTTTAGGCTTAGTGGTACCTACTCGGTTCAACTGGAAAAACTTGGAAAAGAACCTTATAAAACATGATCAGACTCAATGTTTGACCAAGAAGACGTCTGTATATCCCATTTGTTATGAGTTCAGCTTTATGATTCGATAAATTGTCATTGAGGATTAGTTGTTCAAATGAAATCAATTGCATCGGTACCAATCAATCCACTCTATTAAAATTGCTGAAAAATAAACCCAAGTTGATAAATTCATAATGGCCGATCAATCGATTAAAACCAACAATAGAAAAAAATGTCAACAAAATGCGTTAGAAGATATCTAAAACAACCTTACACATCCGAGAAGAGAGAGCGAAACCTGGTGTCGCGTCCTCTCACTGTCTCGTTGATGGGCAATCTGTATAATTTTCCGTAATTAGGGGAGGGAAGGAGGCGCGAAGCTACGGAGATCCGCACGCGTCCGCGCGTTCTCGATTGCTGCTTAGACCCGCGCTTATCCACAATTAGAAAAAAAAGTATCGTACGATGGTGCGATGTAGTGTCTCGTGCCTAGAACTTTCCAAGCGGAGAAACTTTATAAGGCGTTGTAAAGTAGCAAATCGCGCTGGTTTGCGAGAATTAAAAGAGGCGCTTTGTCAGTCGTTAGTTGCGAGCGAATCACCGTGTTTCGAACAGATTTATGGAACACTGTTACTACCTTCACCTTGGGATTAGTTATGGCACCATCCTTCAGAGAGGTGCCAATTCGTAGAGCGATTAACGGTTATTAGTCGTCGTCGGGACAAGATAATTCTAGGCTTCTTGAAAACTCAAAAGTCTGCATAAATAAAAAATAGATGCAACAATTTTTATTATTTAATAAAGTAGTATAGTGTAAAATATCTTAACAAAGAAGTCGGCAGATCGGCAGACCAGATATCGTACATCTGCTCGAAGGGTCTCGAACCTACCATGATCTACTGGCCATGATAAAACAAATTGCAATGTTTGTAAAACATTAACAACCGTCACTTCGTTCTTGCGAATCCTTCAGACAGGTGTACGGGGCATTTACTTTGTGTACCGGAATCCCGGCAATATGGCGGACCATTCTGCTTATCAGCTACTAAAGTCATAGGAATAACTGAATGTCGCTAAGCTCGGAAACTTAGCAAATTTCAGGAATTTCTACTGTCGCTGATGAAGAAAACTACAATAGCAGAACATTCAAGGACAATGATCGATTTGTTTTTGACCCATGCTGGAAAGTTGACGGGTGAAGAAAGTTAAAAAGGGTTCATGCGTTTTGATACGACAAAAATCCACAATGCTAAAGAGTCAAAACAAATAAACTTGGCGAGTAATTGCATGGACTTGCTCCGGAAGCGCCTAAGACGTCCGATGTTTTTTTTTGGCAGCAACATCCTGCGTGCGCAGTTATATTCCGCTCGCCGTATACAGAGGAAAAGTCACCATGGCTTTCATAGTTTCGCGCAATTACCACAATTACAGAAATCAGAGTTTAATGCATTATTGTAGCGGGACTTCCTCGCGGCTCCTCCGCGAATCGCGTTCGGCGTTAATTACAATAACATTCCAACCGGAGAGACGCGTTCGCATTGTTCTCATCGGCGTACCGAACCAGTCAACACCGGCGAGAGTTGAAAGAGAAATATGACTGTCGATATATACTCTCCTTCCGTCGTTTTAAGTTTTACTGCTCTGAGAAACCGTGGCAAATGCTGTTATTTAAAAGGCAGATCCCGAAGCAGATGATATTTGCGTCTTCATTACCGCGCGGGAAAAACGCCGCGATTGTGCCAAGAAAAAATGCACGAAGGGGACTTATTAATTGCGTCATTTTGACAATTCAATTGTTTGTTTAATTACAAGCATGGCGTTGCATTGTACTCCAGATATTTTATTTTTATTTAATCAATGTATTATATTCCATTGTTTGGTTATTTTTTGACACTTTCGTTTTCCTCCACAAAAAAAAGCAATAGACAATACGAGTTGAAATTTTTTTATACCTACAAATTATTTGTGCCTATTATCTTTTTTCTTTTGCGCTCGTGAAACCAAAGCGAGATAATTTGCATAATTTCAGAAAAATATGGAATCGAACCTGTGACTACCCCAACGAATTTAGGTTTGCAGGAAACGAACCATTCTCGACCAAACAATGGAAATTGCTCTTAATGACATGCGAAACTAATTCAATACTCGGCTTGCTTTATGCGTTATTCGAAATGGGATCGAGTCGGGCAAAAAATAATAATAAGGAGCGTAATGCCCATACCTGGTTGTGCGTTTCACCTAAAAGAAATCTTCGTGCCTTCCTTCCCGAATTGTCCCATCCGCGTAAAAACACGAATCAGGACGAAAGAATGCGGCCAGTTCCACGCCGATTTTTCCCCACGTGGAAAGCTCGTAAATTTCTCATCCTGACACTAGGAGACTTGGACACACTGATGCGACATCTCTAAAGTTGTTACTCGATTAAAAAACACCGACTGTCCACGATTCGGAAATGTTCACCCAAAACGTACAGGCGCGTAGGATGGTTGAGAATTGTTGGCGGGAAATTGGAATTTCAAATTTCGATTCTCGAGAAGACGCACGAAGTATAACGGTAGAGGCGTGGAAAAGGCGCACACCCGGTCTGTCCGCTGAGATAGCCGGAGGTTCACTGACAAGCGAGAGTACCGGTGCGCTACACCTGCTTGTAATCTCGCTAGGTTTAAGATGCGTCACTTCATAGGTGGAGAGGGAAGGAGTAACATAAGCGACGCGTGTAATAAGAGGAACGCGTGCATGCGCATCCGATAACGTTTCGTACGGATCGGATGAACCTTCGATCCTAATTGGAATTTTGCCCAACAATAAGGTACGAAGTGTGCCTCGGATTATTTTTCATTATTACGAGGTTACCGCCGCATTCTCCGCGCATCCTGTCAGCAAATTCCTCTGCTGACTATGGACGACGTCAACGTGGACTTTACGAAATACGAAGCTTGTTTTGTATGCCGGTGTCATGGAAACGAAGCGTACAACTGACCCTTTCCTCGACGAAACGACATAATGAATGTTTCTTGTGTTAATCGTACACCAAACAAGATTTTCAGCCTGTTTTACATATTTTGTCTCTGTTCGTGTCTTGGACAGGTGTTTTCATGTATCGTGATGGATGGATTGGATATATGTCTAAAGTGAAGTACTACTGTCTTCACCAGAAAGAGTGGTGGATTGTCGGCCGAGACATGTGGATCCAAGTGATGATTTTTAGCTTGTCTAGAAGAACTTGCACTGGGTCCACACCCTAAGTTTACAACAGGAAATAATCTCATGCTATGGAATCATCCATTTTGGCGGTCCATCTTCGAGTCATGTAGATAGATCAAACACAACCAATGTTAAGTAGACTGCTGACAATATTAGTCAAACTCGATCATACATTTTTAAAACTGGTTGCGGTTGAAAAAAGACCCCGTAAATCGATGATTCTTCACTAAAAATGAGGCGATTGAAAAATCGGAACTATACTGACATCACCATATATTATTGTGTAAAGCCACCCTTTTGGGACTTAATAGATTAAAATAACAACATAATTAGTTGAAACAATGAAATATCAAAGAACTTCAGTTACTTCAAACGAACCGTAGAATAAAACCGGAATGCGCGAAATTTAGATCGATCGACTAGGTCAGTGTTTTGCGCCGTGATTATTGAAACGCGACGAAATGAAAACATTACGAATTACGTATCGTTCAAGTTTTACAATTCCACGAAATGAAATGAACTTTCACGGCATTTGATGAAGCACTCCGCGCGTAAATAGTTTGCTTAAGTGCTGGTAACGACGTCCCTGTATTACTCCGCAAATCGTTAAGACTACTTAACCCAGTTTTGCCAGAAGTGCGATTCTGCAAGTGCGATTCTAAGCGACATTTATCTCGACGAAATTACAATGATTCACGTATACCATATGTAATTTTCTAAATGATGGCCTCCATTTCGCATTGAAAAGAGAATAAAAGTTATGTATAGACTCGTATTGGTCTCACCGGCGGTAATCAAGTGGCACGTAAGGCTTCGAATAATAATCGAATGCAAGCGCTGCAATTTCTCTCAATTAAGACATCAAGTTTTAAAAGAAATGAACCGATAATGATTGTAATTGATGCAGGAAAAGTATTGGTTTTTACGTTTACGATGTGTTTCACGGTATTTCATACATATACAATGGTGCTGTACAATCCGAAGTTTCTAATTCGGCAATCTTCGTAAAAGTGCCACTTTCAAAGTCCATAATATTTACTTCCGGTCTCCGCATACTTTGTCCGAAGGGATGTCAAGATTCAAGATACGGCTTTGAAACCAGCACAAGGAACAGATTTTTAAAATTCAAAATGGCGGATCGATAAACATCGTTTTTACACATTTCTATGCAACTTGGTAAACGGATTTTAGGGTCGCTCATCACCAATCTAAAGTCAGATTCTGAAAATTAAAAATGACGGGTCCAATATGGCGGACAAATTTTGTAAACATCGATAGATTGGTATCTAAGAGTATTTGGGGTCGCTCATCACGAATCTAAAGTCAGATTTTAAAAATTAAAAACCAATTCTTGAAATTTTCAATATTTTTTTTGTTTTGACAAAACTGGTGTGCAAAAAATTCTGGAAAAAATATATCTTACAAAAAACAAAGAAGAGTTCAATTTCTATACCTGCGATATTTGGAGCTTCCAATTTCCAGTCTAAATAAATATAATATAGATATGTATTTTAAATCATGACAAAGATAATAAAACTAATCTAAATGTTGGTCATGTGTCTCTTAAAAAAAATTATTATATGATACTTGGTCCGACCTGAGGTGCCAGTGGAAAAAAAAAGTGTAATACGAAACTTCATATCGTTGATTTCGATAACCATTTAAATTCGCATTACACATAAAATGATACAGAGATATTTAAATAAAACTGTATTTAAGAAGTCTCTTTTCTATATTCTTTTTTTTTCTTTTATAAGAAATTACAACTTATCGTACACTAAAACTTGTTGTGCGATACGTTTACTGTTGCGTCACATCTTAAAATATTTGCAGTTTTTCAATAAATAGCATTTTTATCGCGAATAGCTATGTTATTTCTGTATCTTTCTATTTATTATTAATAGCGAGTTTCGCTAAGGATGGCTCGATTCACGAGTACTTTGGATTTCTGTGGCCATCTCTCGGGAATTACTCGGGATTTTTCTGTCCATCTCGTGTTCAGTTAGTAAAAACAACACTTTTATGAGAAATAATTATTGATTTTTCATTTTAATAATATGTGTTAAAGAAGGTACTTCTGTGCAAAATTTCAGAACCTTATATATATTAATCTCTCGATTTTTAATAATGAAAACACTTAGTTTTTTTTCAATTTTATTTATTACTTCGCCTGACGCAAGGCGGGCGAAGTATTGAATTCACCAACAAACATTTTTCCGATTCTTCGATTTTGGGAATTTTTTGGTGGAAATCTA